>JAJOOR010030364.1:0-10103 GCA_036250505.1 Solanum acaule | reverse complement strand
AATATTCAAATCACAAGCAAAGAAACTAAGTAGTAATTCACGTAATTAATATTAAATAGATCACCAATTTTATTTTATCTTTTAATTGAAGAAGGGAAAAAAAATCACTTCAACAAATGTAAAAGGAAAATAAACATGGACCACTAAAGTAAGTCCTACTGTATGGAATTATCAAACAAGACAACTTTATGCACATGGCAAGCATTTGACAAGTAAAGTATGCACACTGGCAGAAATTATTCATTAGCAATACTACTTTATGGAATTAACAAACAAGACAACTTTATGCACATGGCAAGCATTTGACGAGTACAGTATGCACAGTGGCAAAGATTATTCATTAGCAATAAGAGTGGATAAATTATAAGTGATAATAGCATATGAACAACAGTAAGCGGGTTTAGCAGCATTCAAGTGAAATAGTTTTGGGACAAAGAATAGCAAAGACACAAAATTAGTTTAAATAGCTATGTGTATCATGATTCCTATATTTAGAGTGAAAGAGCGAAAAAACATGGCGTCGAATACTGGTTATTAATGCATATGCATAGTGACTACGACTTAACTAATACAAGTGTAGCAGTTTGAAACTTCAACAAAATGCCGTTATGCGGGCCAGAAAATAAGAATAGTAACAGTTCTAGTCAGAAAATCATCTTCGACACAAACCGAATCGAAACTTATTTATTATTGAAACTGAATGCATTCTAAGCCGTTGGAACAAGAACTCAACTAAATCTATCCATAACACGAGATTAGGCTAACATTGATATAAATTCATGATACCAAATCCTAATACAACAATCAAACAACAATTTCTCAAAAAAAATAATCAACCTTTCCAGGTTCTTAAACAGCAAGGGAAAGTTAACAATATGAAAGAAACATAACACATTTTGGAAAGAGAATTGCAAACTCATATGTGAAAACAAGAAATAAGCGGCAACACACACTCATCCTATAATCACAACATGAGAGAAACAATTACAAAAACTTATAATACCACACATAACTTCAAACACAATAACCCAGGTGCACCTGAAGTTAACAGAACAGTAAGAAGAGAAATAAGTTTTACCTTTTTGAGGGTAACGACTGAGACAAACGAGTTGAAGAGCTTCCTACTACCACTGACTGCCACCAACAGATGATCCAAAGAACTTGAAAGAAAATTGAAAATTCGAGGCTCAAACCTTCGTGGGTTCGATTTCAGGGAATACTATTCTCCAACCTTCAAATTTCAATCCTCTGTTTGTCCCCTTTTTTTTTTGTCTCAGTGTGTGTGTCCTGTAAATGACACCAATACCATGTATTTATAGCAAAAATAAAGGCTTGAATTCAAATAGTCATTTGAGTGGGAGATGAGGGATTGATTGGAGAGAATGGAAGAAAAAACAAGCAAGATGAGAACCTACCCCCGAAAATTCGGATTCGATGTGATATCCTCCGATTCAGATTAGATTTGGTTGAGATTTTTATCTAATCCAAAGTCAACAAATCAAGCACGAGGTCTGCAATCTTTGAATATGGAAGGAGGGACTGTCAATGGTGATAGGTAATGTAGTTGGATGAAGAAATTAGAGTTCTTGGTATTGACTTTTGCATTTTGGAGGAAGAAGAAAGGGGAGATGAGCTTATGTGAGGGCTGGAAAAAGGGAAAAGAGAGAGAGTGTGGGAGAGTATATAAATCAAAAGGATGGTCCATTTTATTTAAAAATTGGCCATTTAGTTGCTAATTTAACCAATTTGAGTTAAGTCTAATCAATTTGAGTCAATTAACAAAATTGGACAAAATTAAAATAATATGAATAATTATCGATTAATTATTTGACCTTCATAATTTAAACAAGATAAAATAATTATCAAAACTTATTTATTGCTTTAAAATAGAGAACTAATTATACAAAATTATAAAATTAACTAATGTGTAATTATGATAAACATTATTTTTAGGCTATTTATTAAATATTTATATAAAAGACGAAAATTACATAAACCAACATGTAAAATTATATAATTATTTCTGAAAAATACTAACCAAAACTAAACAGAAAGAGATTTTAAATTTTTTTTTTTTTAAAGATTTTTCAAAGACGATTATTTCAAATTGTTTGAAATTGAAGAAGCTCGATAGTTAACTCGAATTGCATAGGGTCAAAATTGGGTGTCAACACTACGGACATTTCAACAAGTTGGGGCAATATGGCGTACCAGTTGTGTATATATAGTGTTTGCGAAGCTTAGGACATAAGGAACTACGGTCTTTCGAGCATTCATTGGAAAGGTATGTTAAGGTATGTTAAGGTTATTCCCTACTTACGACATGTTTCCTTATAGCTTAGGAGAAATGTAATTGGGTTGTTATCCTTGTTACACTTTTAGCCATTATTGTTGATTATTGGCTGCTCGATTTGATATAATCCTCCCTTGTCGGGATTCTTATTCAGTTAGTAGTAAACCTATGTTGCACATGACTTAGAAGTTATTTGTATAGGTTGCTTATAACTAAATTGCTTGCTTTTAGTGATTGGATTGTTATTGTTGCCCTTGGGGCTATTGTGGTTAGCTGCAGGAATGTGATCTATGCCTAAAAGGGCTATGTTTTGCCAACACGGCTATATGGATGCCTAAAAGGGCTATGAGTTGCCTACGGGGCTATATTGATGGCTAGAAGGGCTATGAATTGCTTACAAGGCTATATTAATGCCTAAGAAGGCTATGTGCTTCTTACAGGACCATGTTGTTGCCTAAGAGGGCTATGAGTTGTCTAAATGTTGTGTTGATGCCTAAGAGAGCTATGTGCTGCCTACGGGGCTATATTAATGCCCAAGAGGGCTATGTGACTGGCTACGGGGATAGGGGACTACAGATAGGGGTATATAGGTTGATTGGCACCTTCCAGGCTTATGGGGGGCTGAGTAGGTGGTCTTGTCTGTTGTTTGTACCTACCAAGCTTATGGGGGATTGGTTAGGTTGTTGTTTTATTAGTTTTGATAAGTTTAGATTTAGGAGCAGGTCATTACACTTATTTATCAAATTATTCCAGTTTATCAGAATACCTCATCATAGTCTATTGCCTTTCATACTCTGTACATTATTTTGTACTGACGCCCCATTGCCTTGTGGGCGCTGCATTCATGCATGTAGGTCCTGACAGACGACCGAGTAGACCTCTTTAGCAGCAGGATTGACTTTTATCCGGTTGGCTAGCCTAATTCCTCCGGAGCTGCTAGAGTTGGGAAGTTTGTTACCTTTTGTTGTATATATCTTTATGGGTAGGCTGGGGCCCTGTCCCGCTAATCTTTACTACTCTTAGAGGCTTGCAGACTAGTGTGTGAGGTGTATAGCTACGTTATGGCCATACTGGCCTATGTTGTTGGTGCTGAAGTTTGTGAGCTGTTTGATGTATTGTATTGATATATACCTGCTTTTAGTTTTGGTATATATATCATGGTGGCCTCGACGGCCCAATAAGTACTTATGTGCTAGTTGGCTATTTATTTATATGATCTCCTTGTAGTAGTTGTTTCTTTTATAAATTAGTTGACATGGGGCCTTGACGGCCGAGGGCTTAGTTTTAAGCCGGATATACTTGTTTATTTTCTTGATTGTGTGTGGCTGCCATGCGCTAGTAGCAAATGGTTCGGCAGGGTCGGCTCGGGCCTGAGATTTGGCATTAGGAGCCAGTTGCAACCCCCGAGCTTGGGGCGTGACAAACTTGGTATCAGAGCAACGTCGTATCCTAGGGAGTCTACAAGCCATGTCTAGTAGAGTCTTATTTATAAATGTGTTGTGCACCACATCCAATAAGCAAGAACCTACCGGGCATGTTAGAATGACTATCTTTCTTTTGCTCACCTCGTGCTGTAGAGCGGTGTCTTAAGGGTTGAGGTTTCTGGCTTATCCTTGATACTTGTATGCAGATAGAGATGACTAACACTAGACAGACCACAACTAGCCAGGGGCTAGATACAACTACAACCGAGGGTACCGGCAAGGTACCACATATGGAGGTAGCCCATTGTGAGACCCAGGGGGAGACATCTTCTCAGCCCTCCATAACTTCTCCACTGCTTCAGGAGCCTCTGAGGGCTACAGGACTTTTGGCTCCACCAGCAGTACCACTTCTAGTTCCTCATATTCCATCTCATCAGGATTTCAAGAGTGCAGTATGTATGTTAGCACAATTAGTACGTAGCTGCACAGTGTCAACCAGTTGCGCCAGATGTTGCCGGACCTTCTAAAAGGCCCGAAAGTTTGAGAGTTCGTGAATTTCTTGTCTTGAATCCTTCACAGTTTACAGGGACAGATCATAGAGAAGACCCTCATCACTTTATTGATCAGCTTCATAGGATCTTTAGAGTCATGCATGCCTCAACGACTAAATCAGTTGAGTTAGCAGCATTTTGATTGCATGATGTTGCAGTATTTTGGTACGAGAGTTGGGAGAGATCTAGGGGAAAAGATCAATCCCTACTCACTTGGGATAGCTTTATAGAAGTTTTCATAGATCACTATTTGCCTCAAGATATTAGGGATGGTCGGGTGGGCCAGTTTCTGAACCTCCGACAGGGCAGCATGAGTGTCCGAGAGTACAGGCTGAGATTTGATTCATTGGCTAGATATGCACCAGAATTTGTTGATACGATGCATAATAGGGTGCGTAGATTTATGGGAGGGCTCGACTCAAACTATATCGATGTTTGTTCTACCGCTACACTAAATGATAATATGGATATCTCGCGAATTCAAGCATTTGCACAAGGAATAGAGGATCGCTGACATTTACAGTATATAAGTGAGAGGGTCGAGAGAAAGAGACAGAAGAGGGCTAGGCCCGCTGGTTCGTAGGGAGATTTTCAGGGTGGTCCCAGACCCCGATATTCTATTAGGCCACCTAGACCTCCACCACAGCAGTTCCAGGGTAGTATATTTGATCGTCAGGAACAGTCAGCCCAGGTGAGGGTTCATGAGCATCAGGCTCGCAGCAGCAGAGGGGTTCAGGCCAGGCTAGGACAGCCTGCCACGTTGCGCTACTTGCAGTAGGATGCATTTAGGAAGGTGCAGAAAGGGTTCCATAGGTTGTTATTCTTGTGGACATGAGGGGCATGGGTGGAGAAACTGCCCTACCATAGGTCAGGGTGGTATAGGTCAGTCAACCGGATCAGCAGTAGGTTCATCCTCATCAGCACAGTTTATAGGGCATGGACCCCAAACTTCAGCACGTATAGGTAGAGGCGGAGGCATAGAAGGAGCATCTAGTTCTGGTAGTGAACAGAACCGTACATATTCATTAACCGATCGACAGGACTCAGAGTCATCACCAGATGTTGTGACAGGTACATTGATTGTTTGCGCCCATTGTGTTTATGCTTTGATAGATCCTGGATCTACTATGTCTTATGTTACTCCATTTATTACGGGGAAGTTATGTATAATAGTAGAGTCATTAGATCGACCCTTTATTGTATCTACACCAGTTGGTGAGTCTATTGTTGCTAGGAGACTCTATCGAGGTTGCACGGTAGAAATTATAGACCATCAGACCTCTGTAGATCTTGTAGAGTTAGAGATGGTCGATTTTGACGTCATTATGGGTATGGACTGGTTAGCGTCTTGTTATGCTAATGTTGAGTGCTGGACAAAGATTGTTAGATTCCACTTTCCCGGAGAGGTAGTTCGGGAATGGAAAGACAATACAGCAACGCTGAAAGATAGGTTTATTTCCTATCTTATGGCGAGGAGGATGATTACCAAGGGTTGTATTTATCATCTTGTTCACGTTTATGATATAGATGCAGAACCACCGACTCTTCAGTCTATTACAGTAGCTAATCAGTTTCTAGATGTATTTCCAGACGAGCTCCCTGGTATCCCTCCAGAACGGGAAATTGATTTTGCTATTACATAACCCATATTTATCCCTCCTTATAAAATGGCTCCTGCTGGGCTAAAGGAGTTGAAGGATCAACTGAAATACTTGCTGGATAAAGGCTTTATTAGGTCTAGTGTTTCACCATAGGGTGCACCAATGTTGTTCGTAAGGAAGAAAAATGGCTCACTAAGAATGTGTATCGATTACCAACAGCTGAATAAGGCAACCATAAAGAATAAGTATCCTCTTCCGAGGATAGATGACTTGTTTGATCAGTTACAAGGTGCTAAGTGTTTCTCAAAGTTTGATTTAAGATCAGGGTACCACCAGATACGAGTTCAGGAGAAAGACATTCTAAAGACAGCTTTTAGAACTAGATATGGACACTTTGAGTTCTTGGTAATGTCTTTTGGATTAACTAATGTCCCAACATTGTTCATGGATGTGATGAATAGTATATTCAGGCCGTATCTAGACTTGTTTGTGATTGTATTTATTGATGATATTTTGGTGTATTCACGTTCAAAAGATGAGCATGCAAATCATTTGCGAGCAGTCCTTCAGGTTCTTCGAGACCTAGAACTTTATACAAAGTTTTCTAAGTGTGAGTTTTGTTTGGACTCTGTAGCTTTCTTAGACAATATTGCATCAGATGCAGGCATCGCGGTTGATATACAAAAGATTGAGGCCGTAAAGACTTGGCCCAGACCCATGACTCCGACTGAGGTTCGTAGTTTCTTAGGGTTAGCTGGTAACTACAGAAGGTTTGTAGAGGGGTTTTCTTTAATTTCAGCCCATTAACGAAGCTGACTCAAAAAGCAGTTAAGTTCCAGTGAACTGAGGCTTGCGAGCATAGTTTCTAGGAGCTGAAGGACAAGTTAACATCAGCACCAGTTCTTGCATTGCCAGACGGTTCAGAAGGCTATGCGGTGTATTGTGATACTTCTGGTGTTGGATTGGGATGTGTTCTAATGCAACATGGTAAGGTTATCACATATGTTTCAAGGCAGTTGAAAAAACATGAGAAGAATTATCCAACCAACGATTTAGTGTTGGCTGCAGTTGTGCATGCGCTAAAGATCTGGAAACACTATTTGTATGGCGTTCATGTTGACATCTTCACAAATCATAAAATCCTTCAATATATCTTTAGACAGAATGAGTTAAATCTGCGACAACGTCGATGGCTTGAGTTACTGAAAGACTACGACGTGGACATTTTATATCATCCAGGTAAGGCGAATGTGGTAGCTGATGCCCTCAGTCGAAGATCTAGTGGGTAGTTTATTATATTTAGGTGTTGAGAAGCATGAGCTAGTGTGAGAGCTTTATCAGTTAGCTAGCTTGGAAGTCAAATTGCTAGAGGCAGAAAATAATGGGGGAATAATTCAGGACACAGCCGTATCATCTCTAGTTGTAGAAGCCAAATCACGGCAACAAGAGGATCCTAGCTTAGAGCAGCTTAGAACCAAGGCTCAGAATCAACAGACTTTAGCATTTGATATAGCAGGAGATGGAGATATAGTGGTCGATTGTATGTTCCGAATGTTGTAGGGTTTTCGCATCGAATTATGGAAGAGGCACATCATTCCCATTTTTTATTCACCATGGTTCGACGAAGATGTACCGTGATATTAAGGAGATCTATTAGTGGCACAGGATGAAGAAGGGCGTTGCTTAGTTTGTGGCACAGTGTCCTAACTGCCAACAGGTGAAGGTTGAGCACCAAAATCCCATTGGGATAGTTTAGGAGATAGTCATTCCTTTGTAGAAGTGGGAAGCAATTAATATGGATTTATTTCAATGTTACCTCGATCGCGTTGCAAGTTTGACTCTATTTGGGTAATTGTTGATAGACTAACAAAATCAGCCCACTTTTTACCAGTCAGGGCTACTTTAACTACCGAAGACTATGCAGGGATCTATAGTGCTTAGCAATTTATGTCATCATGTGAGACGCCTAGGTTAGACTTTTTGCATTTTAGGTTCCTGGATAGTGACAATGACAAAGGATACTCTGCCTAAATTTTGGAAACTCCTAAGAACTTAACCGCGTGACTCCGATTTTTTTTCATTCGAGGAAAAATATTTCTATAGGGGGAAGGATGTAACACCCTGACTTTTCAAAACGTTTAAATTAACTCGTATCTTTGTGAAAAGACAAGAAGGGTGAGTAATAAATTAAAAATGATTTGATATGTCATATTTTAAGTGTTCAAGGGTTTTATCTCAAGTTTTGAAGTTAAGTAAGTGGCAAAATAAAAGTTGGCGAAAGTTATCGTAAGTTCTTTTTTATAGATTTCTCTAAAATTTGGGTCAGATGTCTTGGATGTTTTCTCCCAATATATAAAGAATTATAAGGCCTACTACCCACTAAATCGAAGGCCTACGAGTCTAGTTTGCAACGCACAAAACCCCGTATCAAACCGACATCATAGTAAAAAGTTATGAGGGTTTTACTAGGGACTGCCGGGGCAGAATCCGGGTCGGGTCAAAAATATGGTATGTCCGCTTATTTAACGTTTTAAGCCATGAAAACATTTCATTTCAGTTCCAAACCAGAGAGAAAGCTTAAGAGAGGGTTCCTATGGAGTTCTAACATGATGAAGGTTAGTTTTTGACGATTTCTACCATTAAACATTGCCCCCGTGCCTAGAAACGTAGTCCCTACACGTGGCAATCATTTTTCCCTTCTATTAGCTGCGTTTGGAGCTGGTTTTTGAAAATATAAATTTGTAGTTATTGGTGTTTCTTCAAGGTTTACACTTGGTTAACTAAGGTAATCATCTCGGGACCCTTTTATGGTTGTTTTTATGAATTTCTACGGACGTTTCGACAAGTTGGGGTAATATGGAAAATCTGCCGATTTAAGATTAATTATGAATTGTTTATAGGTGTGTACCAGTTGTGTATATATAGTGTTTGCGAAGCTTAGGACATAATGAACAACTTTCGTAAAGGAACTACGGTTTTTCGAGCGTTCATTGGAAAAGTATGTTAAGGTTATTCCCTACTTACGGCATGTTACCTTAAAGCTTAGGAGAAATGTAATTGGGTTGTTATCCTTGTTAAACTTTTAGCCATTATTGTTGATTATTGGCTGCTCGAGTTGATATAATTCTCCATTGTCGAGATTCTTATTCAGTTAGTAGCATTCCTATGTTGGACACGACTTAGAGGCTATTTGTATAGGTTGCTTATAACTAAATTGCTCGCTTTTAGAGATTGGATTGTTATTGTTGCCCTTGGGGCTATTGTGGTTAGCTGCAGGAATGTGATCTATGCCTAGAAGGGTTATATTCTGCCTACAGGGCTATATGGATGCCTAAAAGGGCTATGAGTTGCCTACGGGGCTATATTGATGCCTAGAAGGGCCATAAGTTGCCTACAGGGCTATATTGACGCCTAAGAAGGCTATGTGCTTCCTACAAGACCATGTTGTTGCCTAAGAGGGCTATGAGTTGTCTATAAGCTAAGTTGATGCCTAATAGAGATATGTGCTGCCTACGGGGCTATATTAATGCCTAAGAGAGCTATGTGACTGCCTACGGGGCTAGGGGACTGCCGATAAGGGTATATAGGTTGATTGGCACCTTCCAGGCTTATGGGGGGCTGAGTAAGTGGTCTTGTGTGTTGTTTGTACCTACCAAGCTTATGGGGGATTGGTTAGGTTGTTGTTTTATTAGTTTTGATAAGTTTAGATTTAGGAGCGGGTCATTACACTTATCTTATCCTTGATTTATTTATCAGATTATTCCAGTATATCAAGATACCTCCTCATAGTCTATTGCCTTTCATACTCTGTACATTATTTTGTACTGACGCCCCATTGCCTTGGGGGCGCTGCATTCATGCATGCAGGTCCTGACAGACGATCGAGTAGACCTCCTCAGCAGCAGGATTGACTTTTATCCGGTTGGCTATCCCAATTCCTCCGAAGCTACTAGAGTTGGGAGGTTTGTTACCTTTTGTTGTATATATCTTTATGGGTAGGTTGGTGTAATGACCCTCTTGGTCATTTCTGTGTCTTGCCTTCTGTGTGTCGTTTAGAGCGTTCCTATAGCGACCCCAAGTCATTTATGACTTGCTGGGACTGACAGTTCGGTCACCTGGTCGTTCGTTTGGTCTTAGTGCGAGTTTTTGTGTTTTGGAGCTTATAAACCTTGAACGATCATTTTCGATCAAAAGTTCAAGAAGATGACATCGGAATCCAATTCTGACGATTCCA
>JAJOOR010030360.1:0-13715 GCA_036250505.1 Solanum acaule | reverse complement strand
ATATATATATATATATATATATATATATATATATATATATATATAGATATGCAATGTAATTTTCCGACGAAGGGTGTCCAATGTGGCTGTGGTTGTGGCTACGCCACTGATAAGAATCCAACTTATAAACAGAGCCATGTACAAGGATCTCCAAGGTCATTCCGCCTTGAAAAATTATTAACTTTTCAATAAAATTCATCATCTTAATTCTCCACTCCTTTCTATTTCTTTTTATAGTTCCACTTTAAGAGTAGAGTGTTGATATGCTTCCATGGGATAAAGTGAAAAAATAATCAATGGTAATCGATGACAAATGACAATGAATTGTTGAAGAAGAAGAACTCAGAAGAAGAAAAAGATTAAAAGTTTTAAAGAAAATGGCAGCCACTAATTAAAAGATATAAAAGAAAGAAAATTGAAATAAATAATATTTTAGAAATCAAAATACTTAATTATTAATGATCAATAAAAAGGTGTTACGTGTTCAAATTTGTCATTTTAACATAATGTTTTTTTCTTTTCACCCCTTAAAGAAGAAGAAGACACTTTCTCTACCATGTCACCTTTAAGGGGTATTAATATCACTTTCAACAAGATTAGGTCTGTCATAGGTCACTACAATAGTTTGAGCGTGTAACTGACGTTTCGGAACAAGTTCATAAAGAAAAAATTAATGACTTTTCCCTAATAAAATAAGGAGAAATAAGAAATTTTGTGAGAATATTAGTTACAAATTAGTAAAGCCAAAGGCAGTAGATGTTCACATTGTAAGAGGACTTTCTCTCCAACTTCCAAGCGTTGGAGCACTTTCTCTTCAACTCACAATTTTTTTTCTCTTGGTTGTTTTGGAGCACTTCTCTCCAACTTCCAAGGTTGATTCCCTTCCCACCAGCGTCTTGTTTTTTCTTTTTTTTTTTAGGTGTTGGAGCACTCTCTCTCCAACTCTCGTTGATGCCCTTCCCATCAACTCCTTTTTTTTTTGTATTTTTTTTTTGTGTTGGAACACTCTCTCTCCAACTCTCGTTGATGCCCTTTCCATCAACTCCTTTTTTTGTTTTGTTTTTGTCTTTAGCTTTCTCTAACTTTTAATTTAGAGAAGAGTTTCTTCCTCTTGTGCTTGGCTGCACTTCTTTAAATCTACAATATTTTTGTAAGTCTTTCGTCCTAGCATGTTCTTTTCATGCATATATTATTCATCCAGCTTTTATCAACATGATCATTGGCCAGACGGGCAGCATATATAGGTCATAGCCGCCCACCGGCAACGGAAACTCTAAGCTAGCGTTTGGCCATAGATTTCCAAATATTCTTGGCAAATATTATTTGGGTGAAATTTCACCATGTGTTTGGCCATAGTATTTGGCCATAGTATTTGGGAAACATATTTCATTTTTTTAGAAAAATATGATTTATACCCGTAAGTTTAGCAACTATCACAAATAACCATAAGTTTGTATTACAAGTCAATTGTATCTTCGTTGCAACATATAACAAGTAGTGTCCATGACACTGGAGCAATGTGGTAATTTGGAGTGAGTGCAACAAACATCATTCCATACATTGTGAAGTAGACAAAGCACATGACTTTGTTACCCTGAACTGATTGTTCATCATTTTCATCAACAATCATATCATCACTTTAATATTCACTAAACATTTCATCACTACTTTGGTGTTCACGTAAAATATTATGTAATACAACGAAAAAAACTAGTATAAAGGGTGTTTTTGTAAAAGATAAAAGTTTGGTGTAAAATTTCAAATTTTAAAAGATCCCAAATAATGAGATTTGGCCCAAATACTAGAAAAAAACTAGTATTTGGGAATTTGGGATATTTGTCAAAAATATTTGCCAAATAATGGCAAATTGTATGGACAAACACTATTTACCAAATTTCCCCCCAAATATTACTTGAGAAATCTATGGCCAAACGGGTCCAAGATCTTCTACCAGGATCGTAGAAGCTCGGACACAAATTTGAAGGAAAATATTTTATTTATAAACTCAAAAGTTCTATATGTTTCTATATTTTCTGTGTATTGAAAACACCTAGTAACATCCCTATTTATAAAGGTAAAAATCAAATTAAACTAGGACTAGGAACTACTCTAACTAACAAATTCTAATTAAACATAAATAAGTAAATACCATAAATAACAAATCCTAATCAACTTAGGATTTCTACTCCAACTTTGAATTATTATTTGCAAAATTCTCCCGTAATTCAAAGTTGTATACTCTTGCCTTTTTTTTCTTGTTATTGTTGTTGAATTGGAGAACTTTTCTTCAATCTTCAATTGTTGGAGTTCTTCTCTTCAATCTTCAATTCTTGGAGTACTTCTCTTCAATTCTCATTTATTTATTTATTTTGGTTGTGTTGGAGCACCTTCTCTCCAACTTCCAAGTGTTGGAGCACTTTCTCTCCAACTCACGATATTTTTTTTCTTGGTTATGTTGGAGCACTTCTCTCCAACTTCCAAGCGTTGGAGCACTTTTGTCACGCCCCGTGCCTACACCCTGGGCGAGACTGGCACTCGAGAACCACTGTTGGCCCCAAGCGAACCCTTGGCCTAACTTACTTACTCAGTGGAAGACTTACTCATTATATAAATACTTTTTAAAAGTAAACTGAACTGCACAAAAATAAAATTAAAATGTATTAAAATAACTTTCACTGGCCAAGTGGCAACTCAAGTCTCAACCATCAAAACAGGAAATAGAAACATTCAAGAACTAACATCATTAATTGTCTATGAATCTCTAAACAACTAAGATGAAGGTGGGAACATGACCCACGACATTCTAAAGAACTAAACATACTGAAAACGATAAAAAAAAAGGGACCCTCCAGAAGTAAGGAGGCTCACCAACAAACTCTGAAGCTCAACTAGAATCAACAATGCGCTGGGTGCTGATCCTAGTTACCTGTATCTGCATCATTAAAAGATGCAGGTCAAATGGCATCAGTACGTTGAATGTACGAGTATGCGAGGGGAATTCTAAAACAAGACATAAGCTTGAAAGGAACTGAAAGAACAAACTCGGTCTTAACTCAACTCAACTGAACTAAACTGAACTCATTTCAATATAAAGAAAAGCTTTTAAATCATGAATATCAACTCTGTGTATTTAGAAATACAATAATACTCTGTGTATGCAAAGATATAATATAAACTTTGAAATGTATATTCAAATACAAAATAGTGCTATGGGAGTTTCTCTAACCGACAACCATCACTTAAGAGCTATTGTGATGATACGTCATTTTGCCTCACGCTGGTAGGGCTACCTTGATGAGGGTATAAAACCTGATTACTAAGTTGATCCACCAGTCTATGCTAAAAAGCACTAAGGAATCATTTAAAAAGTATGACCATTTTCTACCTACGGTGGCTACATGGTTTATGGGGGCTGGGAGTTGTCTGAACTCTCCTCCATATCGGTGCTCAATACTACTCCCAAAATATAATACTAGCTCTTATGTTTAAAACATAACTTCTTTCTGTGGTTTGAGATAATTGTTCAAAGGCTCCTCTTGAAAATCAAAGTTTCCTCTCTTGCTTAATTGTGAAAGCATTTACTCTTTACTGGAAAAAAAAACTAGCTCAAAGGCTCCTTATTGAAAAAATAGCTCAGAGGCTCTTTTGGAAATCAAAGTTTCCTTTCTTATTTAAATGTGAAAACATTTTAAAACTCTTTGAGAATACATAGTCCCCATAAACTCTTTAAAGAATTGAACTTCAACCTTTACACTTTACTCAACTCAAAACTCAAGTCTTAAAACAAAGTTAAAACATTTGTAAAAGACTTTGGAAAACTCTATGAACTTCTCTTGACTTGACTCTTAACTTCTTTTGACTTGACTTTTAACTTCTCTTGACTTGACTCTTAACTTTCCTCCAATTGAATTATTGATTCAAGGCTCATGATCTCATGTTATAGATGATCTCATGTTGATTAGACGTACCTTAGAGTGTAGAAATCGACTAGAAAACATAGGTATGTTTCTAGGGAACTAGTACGGAAAGAAGTGGGAAAGGGTAAGGGACCTGGCGTCCCTGGCGCTCTGAGTGGTGCGGGGCACCAGAGCTGAAACTACAGAGTCTGGGTTGGGGCGCACTGGCTGGCACGGGGCCCCAGGACCCTAACTTCAGACTCAGATGTGGGGCGCACTGAGTGGCGCGGCACCCCACCCCCATTCCCATGTTTTTGACGAATTGTTTTGGTCGTTTTTCAACTCTAAAAACTCTAGTTTCAATTGGTTCTTTCCCCAAACACTTAGATTCAAATATATAACCAAAATATGCAAGAATCTACTAAAAACAACCTCTAATCTCATGAAACTACATCAATACTCCTTAACAACTCAACAAATCAAGAACCCAATAGAAACTTCAACAAAAATCCATCAAGAACTCAATTTCTCTAATTTCAAGAACGACAATACGCTGAAATAAATCATGATTGGCTCGTGGGTGAACTAACCCAATGGTATGTGATCTCACATACCTCGTAGGGATCACCCCTTGACGAAATCCACAAGCAATTCTTCAAGAACTTGACGATTTCCTTGCTTCTCCCTGTGGATTGCGTTGGGGGAAATCTACCAAAGCTAGGCAGATAGATAGACTCCTTTCCCGCTGCTAAGGGAGAGCAAGAAAGAAAATCAAATGATTGTTTTTTAACCAGCGCCCTCTTTTGGGTATGCAGGTACTAAGAGCCCTCTCACTACCAACCAGCGGACATCATCTGGCTGGGTCTTGCCGGTATCAACAACGAGGAAGAAACAACCAGAAACAGCAACAGACCAACCCACTAAAATGCAAATAGGGATCAGAAATGTGGTCAATATCACGAAGAATAAAGAGATACCGTCTATACCCAAATAAAAATTGATGTTTTCATAAGGAAGCCATCGAAGGCTTTCCACAAATTGAGATTTGGCCGTAGAAGGATCGAATTGTATCCGTTCTCTTTTCTCCTCTTCTTTTCTCTTCTCTCAAAACCCTAACTTATTTTTCAATAGCGTAAACTGAATCCAATCAGTTTAGACCCCAACGTAATTACCAAAAATGAAATTAATTAATTGGGTGGTGAAAAGACCATAATACCCTTATAAAATCCAGTTTTGACTTTCCTTATCTAGACAGCCCAACTTCAAATGGACATATCTCCCTCATCCAAACTCGAAACTGAGAAAACTCGGTGGCGTTGGAAATATAATTCAAAGATATTTTCTACGGTATCTTGTAGCATACCTAACTCATCCTGATCTAGGAGTTATGGTCGTTTGAAGTTGACCCAAAACTCATTCTTAACTTAACTTTGTCAAATTTCCAGATTTTTCATTCTTTCCAAATTTGATTATTTCCAAAAAAATGGTTTCTTTCTAATTCCAAGTCTTTCTAGTAGAGGGGTGTTACAATATCTCCCCCTTGGGAACATTCATTCACGAATGAGATTACTCTTAGTAGGCTAAGGGTGTAACATCTAACACCTAGCTCAAACACCCAAATAGAAACATGCTACCTGCGAGATCTTGGTAAACCTGTGATGAAACCTATGTTGATCATCTCCCACTTCCATTTCGGAAGTTCTATATTCTGAGCCATATCACCGGGCCTTTGGTGCTCTACTTTAACTTGTTGACAATTCGGGTATTTAGCAACAAACTCTGCAATACCTTTCTTCATACTACTCCACCAATATACCTCTCTCAAGTCACGATACATCTTTGTGGAACCCGGATGAATTGAATATCTGGAGCTATGAGCTTTCTCCATGATCCTCTCTTGGAGTTCATCCACCCTTGGTACACACAATCTACCTTGATACCTCAATACACCATCTCCCCGTTGTTCAAAAGCCATTACTTTTTGCTTATGAACATTTGTCTTTTACTAATTCAAGCAAAATAAGATCTTGGTCTCGCTTCTCTTTTACTTCTAACACTAATGATGATTCATCCCCATTCATCACCAGTACTCCTCCTTCTGTTGAATCCATTAGTCGAACTCCTAATCGTGCAAGTCCATGTACATCTCTTGTTAGCTCTTTCTTATCTTCCTCAAAATGCGCGGTACTACCCATAGACAACCTGCTCAAAGAATCCGCATCAACATTAGCCTTACCTGGGTGATAGAGGATACTCATATCATAATCCTTGAGTAACTCTAACTACCTTCTCTGTCTGAGATTAATCTCTTTCTGACTAAAAACATTCTAAAGACTCGTGTGATCAGTGAACACATCTACATGAACACCATAAAGATAATAACGCCATATTTTCAAGGCAAATACTACGGCATCCAACTCTAAATTACGTGTTGGATAATTCTTCTCATGAACTTACAACTGCCTGGAGGCATAAGCTATCACTTTGCCATTCTGTATTAACACACAACCCAAACCAACTCTAGACGCATCACAATATACAACAAAGCTTTGCGTACCTTCTGGTAAAGTCAATACTGGGGCAGTAGTTAACATCTTTTTCAATTCTTGAAAGATTTTCTCACAAGCTTCATACCATTGAAACTTCACTATTTTCTGAGTCAACTTGGTCAAAGGGGATGAAATAGATGAGAACCCCTCGATGAACATTCTATAATATCCATCCAACCCCCAAAAACTCCTAATATTAGTTGGAGATGTGGGTCTAGGCCAATTCTGCACTGCCTTTATTTTCTGATTATCAACTCTAATTTCATCACCGGAAAAATGTGGCCTAAGAATGCCACAGATTCAAGCGAAAACTCACACATAGAGAACTTGGCATACAACTCTCTATCCTTTAAAGTTTGGAGAACTATTCTAAGATGGCTAGCATGATCTTCCTCATTCCTCAAATAGATTAGTATGTCATCAATAAACACGATAACAAACATATCTAAATAAGGCTTGAATACTCTATTTATAAGATCCATGAACACTGCAGGTGCATTAGTTAAATCGAACGGCATGACCAGAAACTCATAATGACCATAATAGGTCCTAAAAGTTGTCTTTGGAATATCACATTCCCTTACCCTTAACTGATGGTAGCCTGATCTGAGGTCTATCTTAGAGAAACAAGTAGCACCCTGAAGTTGATCAAAGAGATCATCAATTCTCGGAAGAGGATACTTATTCTTGATGGTAACCTTGTTCAACTGACGGTAATCTATACACACCCTAAGGGAACCATCCTTCTTCCTCACAAACAGGACCGGAGGACCCCAAGGTGAGACACTTGGTTGAATAAAACCCTTTTCTAGGAGATCTTTCAACTGCTCCTTTAACTCTTTCAACTCAGTTGGTGCCATCCTATATGGCGGAATAGATATAGGACGAGTATCTGGAAGAAGGTCTATACCGAAGTCTATTTCTCTGTTAAGAGGGACTCTGGGAAGATCATCTAAAAACTCTTTTACTACTGGAACTGACTAAATAGGAGGTATCTCAACACTAGAGTCATTAACTCGGACTAAGTGATAGACACACCCCTTGGAAACTAACTTTCTCGCCTTAAGGTACGAAATAAAATGACCCTTAGGCACTGTTGAACTACTCTTCCACTCTATAACTAGCTCATTAGGAAACTGAAACTTGACTACTCGAGTTCTACAATCTACTGAGGCATAACAGGCATGAAGCTAGTTCATACCTAGAATGAAATCAAAATCTACCATGTCTAACTCAACTAAATCAGCCATGGTAATCTTGTGATTGACGGAAACGGGACAATCACGATAGACTCTTTCTACTAGAATAGACTCACCAACAGGTGTAGAAACACTGAAGGGCTCACTAAGTTGCTCAGGAAGAACATCAAAATTCATAGCAACATATGGATTACAAAAGATAAACTTGCTCCTGGATCTAACAAAGAGTAAACATTAAAGTTAAAGACTTAGATCATACCAGTGGAGAATCCTTTTGCTCTTGGCGACTAGTGATAGCATAAAGACGGCTTCCTTCTCCGCTTGCCCCTAAAGTAGCTCCTCTAGGTGTAACTCTGTCTGGTGGAGCAACTGAAGAGGACTGGGCTCTATTGCCCCCATTACTGTTACCCTGCTTGTTCTTTGGACACTCTCGCATAAAATGAACGTACTGGCCACACTTGAAGCAACCAGTGGAGCCATCGCGACACATCCCTGAGTGGTTCCTACCACACTTAGCACATGCAGGAGGCTTATTACCCCCTTTAGCCATACTACCTTGAGAATAGGCAGATTTAGCTCTGAAATCCTGACTATTGTACTCACCTTTGTTCGTTGATGCAGGTGCACTAATAGATGATGGAGTAGGTCCCTTTTGTTTCTGTTGGATGGAAGACCGGTTCACATTACTTTTTTTCTGCCCGGACTCATTCCCTGATGTATTAGCCCTCGTATTCTTAAACTCTTCTATATCCCTCAACCTGTCCTCCTCAACTTGTTGCACATGGATCATTAGCCTTGCTATGTCCATATCCCCTATCAGCATAGCTACTTTGCCTTCCTTACTTAACAGGTGAGACAACCGAGCAACCAATAAACTTATCTTGTTTCTCATGTCAGCAACCATCTCCGGAGCATAGCAGAAAAGTTGTTTAAACTTCAGACTGTACTTATGAACACGTAGTGAATCTTGCTTAAGAGTAAGAAACTTTTGTACCTTTGCTTCTCTCAGTTCTCGGGGGAAGAAACGCCCCAAGAAGGCCTCCTTAAAACAAGCCTAACTCGCAGGTGGTGCTCCCTCAGCTCGGTTCTTCTTCCATTGGTCAAACCATATCCTAGCGACACCCTTCATTTGGTATGCAGCTAGTTCCACCCTCTCAGCATCAGCAACATGCATGATCTCAAAAACCTTCTGAAGTTCCTCAAAAAAAAAAATTGGATCCTATGTGGTTCTTAAACCAGTAAAGCTCGGTGGATTCATCCTTAAGAACTCACGGATCCTTGATGTGTCAGCCACTTCCTATCGATTTCCTCTTTGTTGCTCAGCTTGATTGGTCACAACTTGGCTCAACATTAGGATAGCTTCACGGAATTTGTCATTGGTGACCTCTCCTTCAGGTTTCACTTCTGGTGCATTAGGTACTCCTTGTTCCTGTGGTTTAAAATTTCTTCTAGCCAGACGACCTCTGATAGCTCTTCATGGAGGCATGATCTGAAGGACATGCGAAATCACGATTTGGAAAGAAACTTTTATAGAGATACACTTTATCACACGAAATGAGTATGAAAGAAGTGAGATAATTCCTAAGTGTCGCAGCCTCCTAATTATAGATGTTGCGCTCTTCACACCAATTACTAGGACTCTATAGACACGGCTTCATAGACTCCCTAGGACTCTTGAACTTTGTGCTGTGATACCAAGTTTGTCACGCTTAGAGCCTACACCCTAGGCGGGACTGGAACTCAAGAACCATTGTTGGCCCGAGCGAACCCTTGGCCTGACTTACTTACTCAGCGGAAGACTTACTCATGATATAAATACTTTTAAAAAGTAAATTGAACTGCTCAATAATAAACTTAGAATGTATTAAAATAACATTCACTAGACAAAGTGGCAACTCAAGTCTCAACCATCAAAATAGAAAATAGAAAGACTCAAGAATTAGCATCACTAACTGTCTATGAAGCCTCTAAACAACTGAGATAGACGTCGGAACAAGACCCACGACATCCTAAAGAACTAAACATACTGAAAGTGATAAAAAAAAAGATCCTCCAGAAGCAAGGAAGCTCACCAGCAAACTCTGAAGCTCAACTAGAATCAACGATGTGTTGGGTGCTGATCCTGGTTACCTGTATCTGCATCATTAAAAGATGTAGGCCACGTGGCATTAGTACATTGAATGTACGAGTACGCGAGGGGAATTCTAAAACAAGACATAAGCTTGAAAGGAACTAAAAGAACAAACATGGTCTTAACTCAACTGAACTAAACTGAACTCATTTCAATATAAAGCAATAACATAAATGCAATATAAAGAAAAGCTTTTAAATCATGGATATCAACTCTGTTTATTTAGAAATAGAATAATACTATGTGTGTATGCAAAGATACAATATAAACTCTGAAATGTATATAAAAATACAAAATAGTGCTATGGGAGTTTCTCTAACCGACAACCATCACTTAAGAGCTATTGTGATGATACAACATTTTGTCTCACGCTGTCAAGGTCGTCCTATACATTGTTGAGGGTATAGAACCTGACTACTAAGTGGATCCACTAGTCTATGCTAAAAAGAACTAAGGAATCATCTAAAAAGTATGACCTTTTTCTACCCATGGTGGCTACATGGTTTATAGGGGCTGGTAGTTGTTTGAACTCTCCCCCATATCGGTGCTCAATACTACTCTCAAAATATAATACTAGCTCTTATGTTTATAAACATAACTTCTTTCTGTGGTTTGAGATAATTGCTCAAAACTTAGCTCAAAGGCTCCTCTTGGAAATCAAAGTTTTCTCTGTTTCTTAATTGTGAAAGCATTTACTCTTTATTGGAAAAAAACTAGCTCAAAGACTCTTTACTGAAAAACTAGCTCAAAGGCTCTTTACTGAAAAACTAGCTCAAAGGATCTTTACTGAAAAACTAGCTCAAAGGCTCTTTTCTGAAAAACTAGCTCAAAGGCTCTTTTGGAAATCAAAGTTTCCTTTCTTATTTAAATTTGAAAACATTGTAAAACTCTTTGGGAATACATAGTCCCCATATACTCTTTGAAGAAATGAACTTCAACCTTTCCTCTTTACTCAACTCAAAACTCGAGTCTTAAAACAAAGTTAAAACATTTGTAAAAGACTTTGGAAAACTCTATGAACTTCTCCTGACTTGACTCTTAACTTTTCTTGAATTGAATTATGGATTCAAGGCTCATGATCTCATGTTATGAATGATTTCATGTTGTTAAGATACACCTTAGAGTGTAGAAATTGACTAGAAAACATAGGTACGTTTCAAGGGAACTAGTATGGAAAGAAGTGGGAAAGGGTAGGGGACCTGGCGTCCCTGGCGCTCTGAGTAGCGTGGGGCGCTAGAGATGAAACTACATAGTCTGGGTTGGGGCACGCTGGCTGCTGTGGGGCCCCAGGACCCTAACTTTAGACTTTGATGTGGGGTGCACTGAGTGGCGTGGCACCCCACCCCTATTCCCCAGTTTTTGATGAATTTCCTTAGTCATTTTTCAACTCTAAAATCTCTAGTTTCTAGTGGTTCTTTTCCCAAATACTTAGATTCGAATACATAACCAAAATATCCAAGAATCTACTAAAAAACAACCTCTTATCTCATGAAACTACATCAATACTCCTCAACAACTCAACAAATCAAGAACCCAGTAGAAACTTCAACAAAAATCCATCAAGAACTCAATTTCTCTATTTTCAAGAACGATAATACACTGAAATAAATCATGAGTGGCGCGTGGGTGAACTAACCTAATGCTATTTGGTCTCACATACCTTGTAGAGATCATCCCTTGATGAAATCCACAAGAAATTCTTCAAGAACATGACGATTTCCTTGCTTCTCCTTCTCTTTTCTCTTCTTTTCTTTTCTCTCAAAACCCTTAACTTAATTTTCAATAGCGTAAACTGAATCCAATCAGTTTAGACCCCAACTTAATTACCAAAAATGAAATTAAATAGTTGGGTGGTGAAAAGACCAAAATACCCTTCTAAAATCCAGTTTTGACTTTCCTTATCTAGACATCCCAACTTCGAATGAACATATCTCCCTCATACGAACTCGAAACTGAGCAAACTCGATGTCGTTGGAAATATAATTCAAAGATATTTCGTATTGTATCTTGTAGCACATCTAAATCATCATGATCTAGGAGTTATGGTTGTTCGAAGTTGGCCCAAAACTCATTCTTAACTTAACTTTGTCAAATTTCCAGATTTTTTATTCTTTAAAAAAAAATGGTTTCTTTCTAATTCCAAGTTTGTCTAGTAGCGGGGTGTTACAACTTTCTCTCCAACTCACAATATTTCTCTCTTGGTTGTGTTGGAGCTTTTCTCTCCAACTTCCAAGGTTGATGCCCTTCCCACCAACACCTTTTCTTTTTTGTTTATTTTTTCTTTAGTGTTAGAGCACTCGCTCTCCAACTCTCGTTGATGCCCTTCCTATCGACTCCTTTTCTTTTTGTGTTTATTTTTTGTTGGTATTGGAACACTCTTTCTCCAACTCTCATTGATGCCCTTCCCATCAACTCCTCTTTTTTTTTTGTCTTTGGCTTTCTCTAACTTTTAATTTAGAGAAGAGTTTCTTCCTCTTGTGCTTGACTGCACTTCTTTAAATCAGTAATATATTTGTAAGTCTTTCATCCTAGCATGTTCATTTCATGCATATATTATTCGTCCAACTTTTATAAACATGATCATTGGCCAGTCGGGCAACATATATGGGTCATAGCCAGCCGCCGGCCACAGAAATTCTAAGATCTTCTACCAAGATCGTAGAAGCTCTGATACCAATTTGAAGGAAAATATTTTATTTATAAACTCAAAAGTTCTATAAGTTTCTGTATTTTCTTTCTATTTTCTGTGTATTGAAAATACCTAGTAACATCCCTATTTATATATGTAAAAATCAAATTAAACTAGGACTAGAAACTACTCTAACTAACAAATCCTAATTAAACATAAATAAGTAAATATCATAAATAACAAATCCTAATCAACTTAGGATTTCTACTCCAACTATGAATTATTATTTCCAACAAACTTCCATCGAAGAGAAGTAAATGAAAGACTTTCATAAAAATTCTCGTAGAATCGAGAATGAATTTTTCGGAATGCTTCATATTTATAGAATTTCATATGGAGATTGGTCATGAAGAACCACTCTTTTTCTGAACATACACAATCTTTAGTTACTCCATGTCTGAACAGACAAAACCTTTTATCCCCCTTTCTGAACAGACAAAACTTTTGTTTCCCTTTTTTAAACAGACAAAACTTATTGTGTAATTAAAATTTAAATACTAGATTCAAATTTTAACTAAAAAAATTGTTCAAAATAAATTATGAAAAATATATCTCCACCGACTTGGATGGATATACAAAGGCCCAAGAGTGTCACGAGACACTACTTTGTTGGAAAAATTTAATATATATATATATATATATGAAAGAAATAGGGGATATAGTTTGTAAAGTGACACCCTTTTAAAAACAAGAGTGCACTTAATTTAGTTTGTTAGGGCGAGTAAGTTCCACAGTCAATATCGTAGTTCGAATCTATAAGTTACCATTTTGAAACATTTTTTGTTCTTACTTTGATATATTTGAAGTTTTCTATTCACCCATCTTATAGCTTTATTTTTTCAACCACCTTCATTCTCACCAACAAAATTAATTAAGAACAACTTATGAAACTTAATGCATAATAAGTTTGTATTATAAAAAACCTCATGGGAGATTTTTATTTTTTTTTAAATCTCTTTAGAAAAGGTATAGTAGTGAGTGTGAATTGTTTTAAAAAAAATATATTTTGTTCTTTATATAAAAAATATGGTATCACATTATTTTATTTATGAAAAAGGGTCTAAAATACCCTCGAACTATTGAAAATGGTACAAAACTATCCCCCATCCATCTATTTTCTCCAAAATACCCTTGTATCCACTTTTGGGTCGAAATTTGACCACTTCTTTAACGGATTTTCATTTAAAATATTTAAATATTTTTTTACATATGTGGCGCTCAACTATTGGTTATAATTTAATTAATTAATAT
>JAJOOR010030357.1:0-12446 GCA_036250505.1 Solanum acaule | reverse complement strand
CCCCCCCCCCCCCCCCCCCCCCAACCAAAAATAACAACCCCCCACAAAAAAAAATTACAGATCTCATAAATGAGGTGTTATAAAAGGAACCTTTCACATGCCACTGCTGTAATGAGGTTGCACATGCAATTATCAATAATAGTTTATATCAGTTTAAAAACATGATAGTTACTCAAGAAAAAAGTCCCCAGAGAGGAGCTCTAAATGCTTCACAGTGCTTGTAGAAAACATATCAAAGAACCAATTGACAAATGACAGTGAGGGAACCTAGTGAAAAGTATCATCCACCTCCAACATTGAGGTTGCCATCATTGTAGACTCCTGGGCTTAGGTGCATTGGTTTACTGTTTACCATTACAGGTGATTCAGCCTCCGTTTTATATACCATGCACGGACGCAGAAATTCAGGTAAAGAGTCCTAAAACTCTCTACATCTTATCTCCACAAAAGGAAATATTGAAGAAGGATGACAATGCAGATTATTCATATGGAGAAATACACAGAGATCAAGTATAGTCAGGCTCTGAAACTTGACGTTGTGTTGTTGAATATGTACTACAAACTAATCTACGATTCCCAATTATGTGAAGACTGACTATGCGCTTATTACTTTAAAAATTAGTATTGAATTTGTTCTAATTCACCTCCATTTGGCTACCCAGCCCCAACACCTACCAAACGAGCCAAAGGAAAGGCAACGAACAAGATTAATCACAATTCTGAATTTCAAGTGTCAAATCAAATCTACAATCACAGGCCTACCTGAAGTACATTATGAGCTAAGTCGTGATCCCCATTTGAACGACCAATTGGATGTGTAGAATTTGGAGAAATCATCCATTCAGAATCTTCTTCTAAAGTTAGACAAGCAAGAATATAAGTTAGTTGAGAAAATGAATATTGGTTTCAATTAAAAGACAGCCAATGCCTATCAATTCTTACCAGCTTCCTGATTTTCCAGCTGATCTGCGCTGAAGATCCAATTATGTTCCTCCTCCTCTACGGAAAGCAACATCAGATTTTAGTAAAGTAGAAACAAAACATGGGCAGCAAAATGCGAGTAGAAACGTGTTAATGAGTATGTCCAAAGAAGAAGAAAACTACCTTCAATTGGTTCAGGATTAAGCTCAGCACAATCACAAAAGATCTGGAAGAGAGTATCCACTGTCGACATAGAACATACAAAGCAAACTTTTATCTTTCGGAGCTAAAGTAGCAGAAAGTATTTGTCTTATATGAAAAACAATGAACAAGAATGAAGCACCTTGATTAGGATCTGATGGCACAAGTCTCAACTCAGTGATCCTTGATAAATCTGATGACACATCACCTTCATCACTGGAACCGTCTGATTCGTCATCCTCCACTCCATTGTCAATCTTCATGAATGAAGCAAGAGATATCTTTTATTTTCACACCCGTTAAAGTAAAACATATTTCACATTTGTGAAATAGAAACAAATGTTTAACCAGAACTCAGGATTCCCTTCAGGGAGAAAACACAGAGAGAGTGATCATCCGAAATATTAAACAGGACTGAAAGAAAATAATTTCTCTACCAGAGAGACTCATTAATTATAAAGCCAGAGATTTTACAGACATGCATAATCATGCAACTAATCCATCTGGTTCAACCATACATGATTTATCCAGCTTCAGAGAATAGATTGCATACACTACACAATCCTAACATAATAAATTACAGAAATTGCATTTCATAATGTCATGGATAGCCAACTATATATTAACCGTGTCAGATAGTTTACTGGCAAATGAAAAAATAAAGAAAATAGTTGGATGATCTCCTCCAAGCTTCAATGAAACAGGAAATACTACAAATGATTTTTTAAAAAACTAAACAGGATGAATTGCCCTATTGAATATGTAGTGGAGTTGTGTACTGTTCTACACCTGTCAATAGCATTAAGTGAGAGCTCTAATAGATTTAGCCTCAGAAATATTGAAGGTCAGGTCAGTCCTCAATATCTTTCTTCTCCCCTTGCAAGTTCATCTAAGACTGACAATTGACCCAAGACTGAAAACCATGGTATTAGCAATGCAAGTGATTTTAATACATGCATTAGCATGGTTCAAGACACAATTGCCCCTCGAAACCTTTTTCACATCCTTTCAATGGTACGTGTGGAGTATATTTTTGTAAATAAATCTTTTTTTAAAATTATGCGATGCATGTTATTTTCAATACACCAAACCAAACATTGCATAAGAAATAATCTCAAGCATAACTAATACCAGCATTACTAATACACCATATTCAACACTTTCTTATACACCCAAACCAAACAACCCCTAAATGTTTTAAACATACACATTGCATTTTACTATCATTTTTCTCAAGTAATTTGTATTATTACTACGTAGCTGTTTTGAAATCATTATTGTATGTAACATAAAAAAACAAGCATTTAGGAAGCTGGAGAAGTCCAAAAGAAATAAAAAGGAGGCGACAAAATGGCCTTAATTCCGGACACAATCCAAAACATCTTCAAGCCCAATTGATTCTAGATTTACCTTTGACTAATTAGAGTTTCGACCTCCTTTCCTTCCCCACAAAGATTGTTGTGTTTTTCCTATAAAAAATCATTTCTACCCATGAGTTCTCTCTATCTGCCATGGCAGGAAAAATACCAGTCTTGGCTTCCCCATTTAGGTGAAAATCTGGGCTCTGGCAACCACCATTGTCAGATCAGAATGACTCTTTAAGCCGATTGAATTTCAAAAGTACTCCTATTTTGGTCCCCACAAAATCATCTATAAAACACCCCAAGTAGGATTTCATTATAATATGAGGTTATACGTAAAATTGACTTATACTAAGTGATACTAGAATGGATAATTGATATTTCACGATGACTTATTGAATTCCAGATGAACCCTGCATGCTTCCTTCTAATGCATCCCATCAAGCTGGAGTTGGGGCATAGAAGGCAATGAAGAGAGAGTGCAGCCTTCGCCAAGAAAATTGACCCTCACCAACGACCTTTAACCCCACCATAGCACCACCTCTCCTCCACCCTTTGTTGTCCTTCACTTATCGAGAACCATCAAAGAGTCACCGCTGCATGCTAGTCTTGAACTAACTTCCACCATCTTTCCTTATAAAATACAAACAAACAAAAAGCCCCTTCATACATCATCCTTCCGACCATCACTGTTTGTATTAGCCACCATCCAAATTTTGCTACTTCTGTTGATGATAGTTTAAGGCCACCATTCTTCAACTCCTCACCCAAAAAACACAATGGAAGAGAACTGTCTGGCCGATGTAAAAGACATACACCGATAGATATGGCAAACACTTCAGTAGTTAATGTCCTATTAATGGCACACAACTACCACCAGTTAACACCAATGATCTGGTACTTATAGCCAAATTAGCGCCATATTTGCCTCACACACTTGAAACTATAACCATCACTCAAAGCATAACTCAGATTGGCATTCTAAAAGGTTCCAAACCTATTTATATATAACATTCTGTTAGACGCAACTCTGTTGCATTGTGGTCATTTGAATGGTGAAACAAGTAAGAAGGCCCAAACTAGCTTGCCTTTAGTTTGAACCTCAAAATCCTAATGAAGTACTGGATTGGAAACATACATTACTCTGACTTAAAAAGCTAGTTCATGAAGTGAGGGTTGTCCACGACCATATAAGATTTTTTTTCATTCCAACCAATGTGGGACGATCTAACACATAGCCCCCACTTCCCACGTTGAGGCCTACCAAGTAAAGCATAGATAACATAACACGGGAGTTCAACATTGATAAAACACAACAAGAAGAATGGGCTTGGCTCTGATACATAATAATGAAATGGACTTTGGGCTAACTCAATCTCACAAGTTAGCTCATGAGGTGAGGATTGTCCAAAACAATATAAGGAGATCATTTCACATTCCTTCAACCAATGTGTGACAATTTAAAAGGCTTTAACTTCTTCCCATCCTTAAATATTTCCCAATTTTTTTTTGGAACTTCTACACTATGTTACCAACACTACTGACCAGCACCTCTTTAATAATCAAGAACGCTGCAAGCTCAATTCGTAAATGTAAGCTTTTAGGAATCCCAATCATACTCATCTGTTTGTAAAAACATGAAGATAAATCATTTATTCAGGAAATCGGTTATTCGTGATGTAGATTGTATATTTACTGCAAGATCATACAGTCCATCAATATATATTAACCCTCTATAACATCTCACAGGTCCTAACATCCAACAACAGATAGCAACAGAAGAACCACTAAATAATGAAATAAATCTCATAACATAAGAAGAGAGAAAAGAAAACAGCATGGACCTTAGAAACGCCTAGGACAAGCTAAACAAAATGAGCCATATACAATCCTTTATGTACCCCTACAACAACTGAGTGTCAGATATTGCATGTTTCTATGTCAAATTATGCTGGAAATTTTAGGCAAATCTTCTAGGTCTTACTGGAAATGATAGCTATGGTAGCAAAAGTCAAGAGTGAGAAAGCTTTCCAGACAGATTATATATGAAGGGGATAAAAAGATAGAGAGAAACACACTTAAATAATCAAAATGCAGCGTATTTCTTATAACTTTTTAGCACTATCAGTTCCATTTCATGACCAGTAGTCCTTCAAATTTCATCACAAATTAATCCAAATAGAGGCAGGTTAAACAAATCGATTATACAATGAAAAGTAAAAATTGACTCAACAAAATCAATAGCGTTATAAGTTGAAACTTTTTAATTTCACATATTAACCTTCAGTTCTGTTTTGCTCTCTTGCTGGTATAAGTAAAACCCTAGAACTTTAATTCAGGAGGAAAATGTAACAAAGAGATTGTACCTGAGCATATAAACAAGGATCCCGATAAGCCTCGGGGTCTCTAGAGACCGCATGAAGTGAAACAGACAAGAAATCAACTGCATAACCTTTACTCCTATCAGTATCGCTTAGCCACACCACTTGCCTGGTGATATTTAACGAATCACAAAACTAAAACTCAACTACTGATTAAGAAACAAACAATATACATGAACACAAACAAAAGTAAATTGAAGGTCAAGATGTTACTTGGAGGTGATATAGAGAGTGCCAGGTGACTCAGGAGGGCGGCTGCCGAGGACTACAGCAGTTCCAGGCTGAACATGCATGAGTTCCTCGCCGTTGTCGGTGTCGAGGAATGGCTGCCCGGCTCCGTCACCGGTTCTTTCAGCGACGAACTTCAAGCCTGACATATTTTCCGGCTAATTGCTGTTGCTTAGCTTAGCAAAAAAAAGTAGTCTAGGGTTTTAGTTTAGGTTGGGCGCCAAAATTAACTTCGACAGCATTTTACACTCGTAAGAAGCTTCTGGACTCTCAGTTCCCTCTTGACCAAAGTCAAAATCATTAGCTTTTTTTTTCTTTTTTCTTTTTGTCCTTTATGATACATTGGAAAATAAAAAAAATCACTACTAATATGTTTGTGACTTGTGAGCTACCTTCCTTAAAATCAATAATAAAGAAATTTTTTTTATTACTTTAACAAAAAAAAAGGATGAAATGCGTTTAAATTAGGTACAATTAAAATAAAATGTCATTCGTTAAAAGTTTTATTCAAAAATATTTTTGTCATTAATAGTTTAATTAAAAAATACTCTTATTTTCACTTAATTTGATCGAAATTGTCTTGTTCTAATAAAAATATCCGTTTTTCTTTTTAAACAAAAAAAATCTTATAGAAATATTATTTTAAAAGATAAAATTATTTTTTCATACTAAAATACAAAATAATTTTATTTCTTAATCTTTTTCGAGTTGAGGTAGGATAAATATTTAGTAATAAAATTCTTGAATTTTAAAATTTATATGAAAAAGGCGAATTAATTATAAAAGCAGGGATCATATTATGAAACGTTGATCCTACTCCAATTCAAAAAAAAATTAAGAAATAAAAATATTTTTTATTAGAAAAGAAAATTGTATTGTTATCTAAATGAAAATCAATAAAGAGGGTATTGTGATTTTAATTATATGTATTAAGAAAAAAAGTATTATTTTCCACTTTTTTATTAGTTAACTAAATTATATTTAAAAAGTAAGAATAAGGTTCTTTAGATATATTATACTCTATTAGAAAAAAAATGTGTTTAAATGTATATATATTAGGGAAATGATTGTTTTAGACCCAATAAAGTAAAAATTGGGACGTTTTTTGACTAGATTATTAACAATAATTTTTTTTAATCAATTCGTTTTATAAAAGACATTTTTATTCAATTTCACATAATTTAATGACATTCTTATTTTTTCGGAGTTTTAATTATATCTTCCTAAACCACCAAATCTTCTTCTAGTATATAACCTTCATTTACCAATATATATATTTATAATTGTTGCTTAAACCTTGAGTTGGTAGTTAAATTTTGATTTTGGTTCTTGTATTATCAGGCTATGCAAATTGAATTTTAATTAAATAAACTGTGTGGTTTAGTTCCTAAACCTAACTCTAAAACGAATGGTGTTGGCTTTTTGTTATTCAATTTTTTTTCTTTTTTATAAAATAAAATTCACTGTTCTTGTCGAATGAGGGGGAAAATTCTCAATTTCTATTTGGCAACTCAATCATCAAATTGCTTAGTTGGAGAATGACTTCAAGAGAGAAGTTGTTGAGTTTTAAGATATGCAAATGTGTCAATTTATCTCTCTATTACCATACATAAGGTTAGGATCATAATCAACAATTGATATAGAGAAAACATATAAACACCTAAAGTTATCCTGATTTTTAAAAAAGATACATTAACTTCACCAATGTCTTAGTACTCCATAAAAATATTAAATATCTTTGTTAAAATATCATTTTGATCAATTTTCTCCCTACGTTTGTTTTCACGCAGATGACACACATAAATAAAAAAAATTGCTTTCAAAAATGGATTAAAAAGCGTCATGTATCAATTCTTTCCTATTATTTAATTACTTCCTCTTTAAAAACAGTGTCTTCTCCAATTCTTTCAAAAGAGTCGTTGGTTGAAGGTTTAAACAAAATCATCTTCTTTCTTAAATGAAATCCGTCCAAAAAGATATGAACTTTTTAATTTCTTGTTAATTTTCAGTTGTTCAAGGTTTAATTTCTTTAAATTTGAGATACCAAGTTATCTTCTCTGATTAGATTTTGAGAGAAAAATATTTTTATAATGTCAAATACAGTCTTGAATCGCATTTGTAATGAGGATAATGATATGATATTACGTACGAAAATGCGATGCAAACATGAATACTTACTTTTAATGCAAACGTCGTGGTCGAAAGACAACCCAACTCAAAAATTTTGATCTTATCCACACTATCGTATATGTTCTCTCCATAATTTATTTCTATTTTTTGTTTAATTTATTTATGACATATTTTAGGAGAAAGTGTGAAACTTCATTAGATGCAGAGATCGTGAAGATACTAATATAAGATATAAGTATATTATTATGAGATTGGCGAAAGAGAATTAAAGAGTTGGAAGAAGTACATTGGCATTTTATGAAAGTCATGTTGAAAGTAACATATAAGTGATGAAGGAGAAGAAAAGAAGAGCAAATATCGTAATGGAAAGCTAATCGTCATGTCAAATTTTTAAGCATTATCAAGAATATGAAGGATGAAAGATGAAATATGTAATTGGATGCAACTGAAACTGTCATAGTTATTATACTCTATATCTTTAGTTTACTCTTTTTTTTTTTTTTTATCTTGTTGGAATAGTTATAACTTTAACAAGATGTAAGCGCATTTGATTGTGTAAGGCTTTTAAAACCTCATTTGTATCACTTTCAAACAAGTTAACCCTTCATCTATTTCTATCTATCTTATTGTGGTAACCATTTGAGAAAATTCAAAAAGATGTTCAACTACAAACATATGAGAAGATATACTAAAAGAAACAAAAATATTACACAATTATATAAAATGAGGATTTTCACTCTAACATAATCAATGTTTCAATTTAAACTATAACAAAAAAAAATTAACATTGTTTTGTTTGGTACCTACAAAAAATAAAGTTTGATACCTAAAGGAACCTACGAAACAAAGTTTGATTCCAACAAAAAAACAACATCAAAATATACACAATTAAAATTTATTTGTCAATATTAATAATAGAATCAAAATGCTAACAACATCATGTCAGAATGTATACTTTCATGACACATATATCTTTCTATTTGAACTGATTTGACTTTGATTTTAGTAATAACTGCAGATCTGATTTGACTTTAATTATTAACACTAGTTGCATACCTGATTTGGATAAATATTTTAGCTCTTATTCTTTCAAAGTTGATACTAGTAGTAGCAATTGTATTTTCCTTTCATTTGAACTCACATCTTGGTGTGTAGCAATATCATCAGTAATAACATCAATTTTTTTTCACTCTTGTACTAGTATTGATTATTCTTCTATTTGACAATCCAAGTTGCATAGTCAAATAAGAAATATTCAAATCAAAAGATATTTAAGCTGCTTATAAAATCTTAATATGCATATAAAGTTATACATTCACTACTCACATTAAGAATTGTAAAGCCATCTTGAGCTTAGTATATTTCAACCTACCATTATCGACTTTTTAAAAGGTATTGTTTGTCCTTCACTAGTGTTCTCATGTTTTACTGGTCTCTTTCCCTTCGTTTGCCCTTTCCACTATTTGTTGCTTTAGAATTAGTTTAGGTTTGTTGAGGCATTCTTTTTTCTCTAGCTATACTTTTGTTCACATTTCTTTCTTGAGGCATTACCTTTTCTCTATTACCATTCTTTTTCTATCTATTTCTATTCGTTTACAACTTACAATAATTTGTTTATTGAGACTCAAATTTTAAAATATATTTATCTTATCTATAAATGATTGAATAATTATATAAATTATCTTTGTATGTGTAAAAGTTTCATGTGATTGAGTTGGAACACCTGGAACACTTGAAATACTGTCTTTACCTCTTTTCTTTACATCTTCTTTTATCACTTTTATTGTTTGTGGTGGTGTGATTTTTCACATATTAGTGCATATACTTAAAATTATTTCTCTTATAAATAATTACATATGCCTCTGAAGAAGCTCTAGCTGATTAAGTTGAACTACTGTCCCTTTCTTTGCCTCTTTCTCTACTAGTAGCATGTCTATTGACATAGTAGTACAAGTACATATAACTTACATTTGAAAGAAACAAATAAAAATATTTTTACCTGAGAAGATGTTCTAGATTGATTTAGACCAACTCAATCTCTTGTAGGATATCCTTTTTTACTGTGTCTGCGTACCACATTTACTACAAGTCATATTAGTGTTGAAATTTGGTAGAATCTTTTTAGTCTAAAAATATTTTATAGTACTTAACTTCCTTTCAAGTCTAGGGTTTACATTAATTGCAAAATATTTAGTTTTATTTTAGTTTAGTATCTAGAAAGATTCTCCTTTAGTTTAGTATCTAGAAGGATTCTTCTTTAGGAAGAATTCTCCTTAATTATTTATAAATAGGGATGTACTCTTCTATTTGAATCAATGCAAGAATCAATACAAAGAGTTATCATTCTGTAACATCTCGCAACTAGAAAAAACTAGAAAGAAGTTTAAAATCTGGAAATAGTCATTTTTGGAAAGTGTAAGGAAATCTGGAAAATTTTAAGTAAGTTAAAGTGAGTTTTTGGTCAACTTCAAATGACCATAACTCCTAGCTCAAGATGAGTTAGGTGTAGTTCCAGATATGGTTTGAAATCCCTTGGGATGATCTTTCCAACGCCGCCGAGTTTGCGCGATTCCGAGTTCGTATGTGTAAGTTATGCCCTATGGAAGTTGGGCTGTTAGATTAAGGAAAGTCTAATCCGGGTTTTGGAAGGGTAAACTAGTATTTTCCTTACCTAATTTGCCTATTTTCGTTTTTAGGAATTTATTTGGGGTAAAACAAGACTTTATTCAGTTTAGAAAATTAGAATTTACGCTAGGGCTTAGAGAAGAGAAGAAAGAAGAGAAAAGAGGAGAGATATCAAGAAATCGCCAAGAACGTTCAAGCTTTGCGAGTGGAATTCGTCGGAGGTGATCCCTACAAGGTATATGAGATCACATAGTGTTGGGTTAGTTCACCCACACGCCAAACTTGTTTCAATTCAGCAAAATTGGAGTTGTTTGAATGTTAAGAAAGTGAAGTTCTTGAAGAACATTGTTGAATTCTTGTTGGTTGATTGTTGAATGCCTAGTGTTGATTTGATTCGTGTTTCCAGGTTATTTTTAGAGTTAAATATATTGGGTATTGAGGGTACTAATGATCCTAAGTGTTTGGGGGAAAGGACTATGGAAGTTTAGAGGGTTTAGAGATGAAAAACGAAGGAGAAAAGTCAGAATTTTTTGGGGAAAAAGGTGGGGCGTCGCGCCAGCTAGCTCTCCCCAAAAGAGTCTTTGAAGTTTACCCCTTGTGGCGCCGCGCCAGCCAGCGCTCCCCAACTTGTCCTCTGAAGTTTGGGGCCTAGTACCCCACACCTCTCAAAGCGCCAAGGACGCCAGTTCACCCTATTCTTCCCCCATCTTATCGTACTAGTTTCTAAGTGATGTACCTATGTTTCCTAGTTGATTCTAACACTCTAAGATACATCTAAACATCATGAAATCATCCATAAACATGAGATCATGAACCTTGAATCCATAATCCAATTCAAGGAAAGTTAAGATCAAAGTCAAAGAAGTCAAGAGTCAAGTCTAGGAGTTAAGAAGCAAGTCATAGCAAAGTTTCCTAAGTTTTCAAGAGTCTTTAACAATGTTTTAAATTCATTTTAAGACTCAAGTTTTCAAGTTAAGCAAACAGTAAAGAGTTGAGTTTGTTTCTCAAAATAAAACGCTATTAGGGAACTAAGGATTCCCGGAGAAGTTTATAAATGTTCACATTTGAGCAAGAAAAGGGAACATCGATTCCAAGAGAGCTTTTAAGCTAAGTTTTGAGTAATTATCTCAAACCAAAGAAATAAAGTTTGTTTTCTTTAACACATATGAGCTAAGTATATTTTTTGGAGTAGTATTGAGCACCGATATGGGGATGCGAGTTCATATTAACTCAAGTCTCCATAAACCATGTAGCCATCATGGGTGTTAATGAGTCATACTTTTTAGATGATCACGTAAGTTAAGCTAGTGGATCCACTAAGTTAAGTAGGTTCTATATGACGGCAAAGTATAGGACCGTTCTGGCAGCGTGTCAAAAGACGTTGTATCACCACTTAGGCTCATAGTGGTGGTTGTCGGTTAGAGAATCTCCCACCTAAACTATATTACTTTGTATATGAGTAAAGTTGAGTTTGTTATTGCATTTTCTTTAATGAACTAAGTTGCTTTTATTGTTTTATAAAGCTTTTCATATAATGCATGTGTTTCATTGCTTTATTCTGAGTTAAGTTTATTCATGAGTTGAGAAGAGCCAAGGTAAGTGTTTTCTTCATATTCCTTTCAAGCCTATATCTTGTTTTTAGCATTCCAACTCGCATACTCGTACATTCAATGTACTGATGCCAGTTGGCCTGCATCTTCTTATGATGCAGACGCAAGTAACCAGGATCAGCATGCAGCGCCTCGTTGATCCAGCTTGAGCACTCAGAGTCTGTGGTGAGCCTCCTTGCATTCGAAGGACTCCTTTATTTGCTTTCTAGTTTAGTTCATTAGGATGTTATGGGGATTGTCCCAACATCCATCTCAGTTGTTTAGAGGCTTCATTGACAGTCAGTTATTAGTTCTTTAGTCTTCTCATTTTATCTTATGTTAAGACCTGGGTTGCCATTTTGGCCAAGTTGAATGCTTAATTATTTTAACATTCTAAGTTATATTATTAAGCTATTTGAGAAAGTTCTTTTGATCATTGTAATCATGCTTAGAGTCTTCCGCTGAGTTAAGTAAGCCAGGCCAAGGGTTCTCTTGGGGCCAGCAATGGTTCTCGAGTGCCAGTCCCGCCCAGGATGTAGGCTCGGGGTGTGACACATTCATTCTCTCTTTAATTTCTCTTTCTAGTTTCTTCCATTCCATAACAGCTAGCTACATAGTTGATTGATTTCAACTCCTTGTAATGAAGGGCGCCAACACCATGATGACAAAAAAGGCCTCTAAGCTGTCAAGATTTGCAACAACAACAACTCCTACGGACAATGTCCATAGTATATGTGAAATAATAAGGTTTAATCTCAAAATTCCTTTTCCCGTGCCAAGACAAATTGCATTGTATTGACGCTAATCTCCTCAAGCATTGTGCTACTTGTTTTATACTGAAACGACCCCAAAAATGCCCGAAAATGTGTTTCGGAAACACCTATAATTGTAATTTCCATATATCTCAAAATTCGTGCATGATTTCGGAAATCCGACTTCATATTCTTGTTTAGGGGGTCAAATTGAGTGGGGAATGGGTCTAACCCAAATTTTAGAGCAACCGTATCAAA
>JAJOOR010030356.1:0-10948 GCA_036250505.1 Solanum acaule | reverse complement strand
GTAATAAATACATCCCTCCAGAGTCATACTGTATGTTTGCTTCTCTCTCATTTCTCTGTTTTGTCCATGCCATTTTAAATTCTCAGTCCATCGTTGATGTTGACAATCCTTACCATTGTAGCATACTTTTTCCAAATTTTAGTTGATATTTTGCAGTAAAGGAAATATATGCTATAGATTCATTTCCTTCGTGCATAGTGAAACCATTTGGTTATAACCCTTATTAACACAATGATCGCATAAACCTTATTAACTCGCTCAACAGCAACTAGTATTCCCCCACTCTCTGCCTCTTAACATCCTAGCTATTTGGTGGACCTCTTCAATGTTTTTTCTCCTTGTTATTACCTTCACCAATTCCCTATACTTCCAATGAAGGTCCATGTTCTCGTCTGTTCCATCAAAGACTCCCCGCCTACCTGAGTTTGAGCAGAAAAAAACATTAGTCAACTTTCATAAATGTGTTGGCAAAAGAAATAGGCTTGCAGTACAGATGCACTCACCAAGAAGTAAGAAAGGCTTCATTGTCAAGCCAATCTTCCTCAACATGAATCTTTATCCATATCAGATTGTTGTGGCACCTCATCCTCCTTAAGCTCCAGAAGGAGCTTCTCTGCCTCGGCATTATTTTCCTATGCCTGACATGAAAACATAAAACATTCAAACATAAATATTAGAATCTGCAAGAAAGTTTACAGACGCAACCATTATGAACACATATAGTGGTTAATTTATCTGCAGTTCTCTTGATAGCAGCGTCCATGGAAGTAAGTTCATTTTTTTCTTGGACACCTTTCTGGTTATTTCTGTGTGCATGTCCATCATCAGAAACACTTCCCGTAGTGGATTGTTTCTTTTCCTTAGCATTTGCTACTGATGAATTAAACCATTCCACTTTTCCACTTCAAAAACTTGCTTTCACCGTTCTTCTATTGCTGAAGAGACTGCAGAGGGAAATAAGTCATTCCCTTGATAGATGACAACAAATTCCCTATCCCTCAAGAGCAAGGTTCCTCCAGTCAGCCACTGCAAAGTTTACTTTTATTTGAAACACAATAGGATAAGTTTTACAAAGTATAGTCAGTTTCTAGAATAGACCAAAGTGTTGAATAAAAACAAAAGTATTTCATCAAAGGACTAAACTAATTTCACAAACCTTCAGCTCATCTGCCATCAGTTCACTGTTAGTGTTCTGAACTCCTCTTTTAACATAAATTTTTGCAATTTCACATTTATCCTAAAGCTTCACAATTGCAGCAGCCAATCCTTGGAGTTTTCTGTTTCTTCCTGATAAAAATACATGAGCAAGTAAAACAAGTGTTTTCTAGTTAAATAACAGCCTGAAATCAGATTAAACTTACCTAATACAAATGGCAAGGTAAAGGTCGACCAACTCTCCTCAGTGTTATCATTTCATCATTTGTCAATTTAGGTTTTACTCCATAAGGATGTAGATGGAAAGGTCTGTTGTACCCAGCGACTATAGCTAGCAAAAGATCTGTATTGATAGGCAGTGGCTCACAACCCCACCAATCGATAAAGGACCAAGTCCTTCCAGCAACTTATCTGTTTCTTCAGTATGTTCTGCCTCTCGAGGCAATTCAAATCGGACTCTGTCGGGAGAACCTACACCCTGGATTACACGTGGAGGAGATTTTGTGTCTGATGCATTAGATTTTACCGCATCAGTCATATGCTATTCCGTACCCATGAGCAAGTCTGGGGTAGCATCTTGTGCACTGCTATTCTCGAAGCTATTTTCAGAGAAATAAGGATACTTATAATCAGCTCCTCGATACAAAATTATATTACTTCCAGATCTCCAGATAACAAGACCTCAAAACTGATTATTTGTTATCTCGATTTGAATTTTTTGTTGAGGTGGAGTCTTTTTAACTTCATACATCCTTGTGCAATAAACTTGTTCAGAAATTAAAATACTAAGATAACTATTCTTATTGAAGTCATGGTGTGCTTGACAATGTTATGTCATGAAGAAAGTTAAAGTTAGTTTAGTTGTTACCTTCTCAAAAAAAAGTGTAAAGTTAGTTTTAGTATGATAAAGTATTTGTTGTTGGAATTCCCATGTATTAATCAAGTAAATAAATTTTAGGTAAATTTTTGTCAATGTGTTTCCTGAAAGATTTAGTTAGTGTTACTTTGATGATTTTTTATAATATCTGAAAGGTTGTATGTAGCTTTATCCTTTTATAGGTTTTTGAGCACGAGGACAAAGATATTGACTTGTGTGTGTTGCTTAATCCTAGTGTATTTGTATGACCTCAATTTTGAAGTAAACAGTCAAACTAAAGAACAAAAGATGTTTGGTCCTATCTAGGTACAATTGTTTATGAAGATGTTCTTTTATTTTTGTCAAAAAAAAGTGAAAAGGGAACATAAAGTTAAATCCCAGGCACAAGAAAAATCACAGTTTCTTATTTTTATCTGAAAGTTGTTGTGTAAGGAAGGATGAAAGAAATTTATTTATGAGAAATCTAAAATGTAGGTGATCTCTGAAGTTTTATCTAGTTTTAAATCAATTATGTTCAAGAGTTGCACTTATTTGTGCTTCTTCTATCCTTAGACTAAAGATTGACTAAAAAATAAAAAAACCATTTACCTTTTAAAGTAATAGTTGATTAGGCACTACTGCATAGGAGGGCAAAATTGGTTTTCACATTTCTTGTGGGAACTTTAAGGTGTCTAGGCAGGCTTTGGTTAAATCTTTAAAGAAGTTTTTACATGTTGTTGGTAGTGAAATAGCAGCAAGAGAGTTAAATGTAATTTACTCTGGGCAATGCATTAAGAAAATACTTTAGGCGTTGGAAGCATGCCTCTGATGGAGAATAAGCATTATTATGATATTGTTGTATCTTTGGTCAAATGCGTGACATCTACGTAACTTGTATTTAACTAAATTCTTCTTTTTTTTTCCTGAAATATTGACAATGTTTTTGAAGTAAGTGTTATTATATCTGGATAACTCCAACTGTTATTCTTGATATTTTGATATCTAATTCTTCTTCTCCAACTCCCAGGGCAATTGGGTAACTCCAATTGATAATATAAGTTGAATGTTCATCTATTTCTTGAACTTAATGACAATGTATTCATCACTATACAAATTATATCATAAAATGAGATGGACAACACTTTGTAGTTTATCTCAGTTGGTAGGAAAAATCAATAACAACTACTTTCTCTACACTGATCACTACAAAGGTATATGACCAACAAACCATGCATACCTGTGGTAGACAAATTTTGTTGATAAGAAATGGTAGCATCTTGAATTTTGGTCATATATTTATTTCTTTCGACAATGTTATAAATAAGTTATATTCTAATACTACAAGTTCTATTTTAATATTACACTTCAATCATTTGACAAATTTATTTTATTATTTCAGATCATACAAATATTCAAAAAATATAGATGTGGAAGATTTTTTTTTTTTTTTTAAAAAGGTAACTTGTATTATGAACAAAAGGAATACTCAGAAAAGTATTCCAGTAATACTTACAACAAAATTACAGAGGGAGGGGTGTTCCTACTAAGCTTCATAAATAATCTAAAATATCCTCTTCTTCTTGATGATATTCATGTTTACACCAAAAAAAGAAAAGGACTAGACAGTTCATCTTCAGAAAAGATGTGGAAGATTTTAATATGATGAAGAGTTGTGGAACTTATTTGAAGACGTATTCTAGAGGATTAGTTATATTATAATATAAGTTTATTTTTATGTTGTGACATTTCTTGTGGATTAGTACTTTTTATAGATTTAATGAGATATATTTTGTTTTAAAAATTAAAGTAATATGTTAGCATTTACAGAATTTATTGCTTTACTAACATTATTAGTAGCAGACAAGTAATTGTTGTTATAGTTTGTGACTTTTATTATCAATTTCATTTGATTTGTTGGTCGTATAATGGATGTTGAAGGGAGAAATAGATGTTTTCACAATGCATAGTATAGCCTTTATAATTGTGGCCAAACAATTGTCGTAAAAGATTTGAACTATTAGTGGTAACTTAGTTGAATTGCTCGTCAATAAAATGGATGCTAAAACATTTTTAGATTGTAGCCATTCAAATTGGCAAGAAAAATTGCAATTAAAACTATCGGCTTTTGGCGGCAATTCAATTTTATTTAGTGGCTATAAAATGGATGCTAAAAGAGCATAGTTAGCCATTATGAATTTGATTTAACAACTAAAATAATTGCTGCAGACAATTGCCATTAACATTAATACTATTTAGCGGCAATAAATCTTACCCTTTACCAGCTTTTGTGAGAATGGCCACCAAAGGCATTGCCGACCCCTGAATCGCCGGCTAAAGATCAATGGTCGGTAAAGGATATCGCGGCAATTAGTATTGCCGCTAATGTCATTTTTTATTGCCGCTAGAGCCTTTTTTTTAGTAGTGCATGTATCACTATTTTCACTTTTTTTTAGGAACTAATCGAGTTGAATTGCTTCATGTGGCTACTCTAGTTCAAATATGAATTAACTAAGTAACGTAAACCCATATATGATAAAAAATAAATCAAATTCAATTATTCACATTTGAGAATTGGAAAATAATGTTTGTTATATAGATAGAAAATAATTATTCGAGATCTTGTTGATACAAAATATAACTAATTAGTCAATGAAGTTTTGAAGCTTAGTTCAAGCGATAAAGACCGAGGAACTTATGACTTACATCACAGGTTTGAGACTTGCGCCATGCGAACTAAATCTTGTATTGACATTTAAATAGAGAATGATAATAGAGGTGACCTCATTGTTGATAAACAAGTAAATAATGCAGAAGCGAAATTATAAAGATTGAGGATAGAAATTGAAAGACATGTGAAATTCGAGAATAAAATCTCCAAATTTCAAGAAAAGTGCTAAGCCTAATTGATCTTAGTATTCAAAATTAGTGAGTTAAAACTAATTATGATACTAATAAAATTCAATTCAAAAACTTAGATAAAAAATGATTTAGACTCCTATTTCGAAGAAATTACAGACAAAATATAGTATAAGATTAATCATCATCTTTAATTTACGAATAGAAACTAATGATATCACGTGAAACAATTAGAGCCTGTTTAGATTGACTTTAAAAAAATAGTTTGTAAGTCAAAAAAATAAAAAGTCAAAACTTAAATGACTTTTAAGTCAAAAAATAAAAAGTAGGGGATATCTACTTTTGATTTTTAACATATCTACCTAGGGCTGGGCATAAACCCCGAAATACCGAACCGAACCAAATTATTTCGGTTTTCGGTTTGGTATATGTTTTTGTATTTTTCAGTATTTCGGTTCGATTTTCAATATGTAATTTTTGTGTTATTCGATATTTCGGTTTACCGAAATATATTATATTATAATATATATTAATATTAAATAATAAATATTATAATATTAATTTAAAAGCAAAAGTAGGTCAAAAGACAAACTTTTCTTACTTTCCACTTTAGACTAGTGACTACAGAAGCGGCACGCACAACACAGCAGCAACGACCACTTTTCCACTTCCGGCGACCAGCAGCAGCATGCAGCAGCGATCGACGTCGATCAGCAGACAACAGCACGCAGCACAGCAACGACCACTTTTCGGTTTTCTTTTCACACAGCAGTCGACCTTTCCACACAGCCAACCGTGAGCCGACCACTTTCCGCAACCGATCGGCGACCATCATTAGGTATTGTATTCGATAGATTGATTATTTTTTTGTTGTCAATATTTCTTCTTCCATTAAAAAAAACCAAACTAACAAAAACTGAATTGAAATAACATAAACCGAACTGAACCAAATTATTTCAGTTCAGTATTCGGTACACGTTGTACAAGAATCGAAAACCGAAAAAAAAAATCAAAATCGAACCGAATTACCGAATGCCCAGCCCTATATCTATCTTGTCAAACATTTCCAAAAGTTAAATCTATGCCAATTCAAACAGTCTCTTAGCCGCTTGAAGAGATAAATCTATAGTCACCATACACATATATGGAAAGAATTGAGAAACATCTCAAATATTAATATTAATCATGTCTGGTCTAAAATAACAATATTCATCCCAAAAATATTAATCTAAAAAAAAAATGGAATTCAAATCTACTTTTATTATGAAAATAATAACTAGGAAGTTTTAAGTTTGGAAACTTTTAAACTAGTCATAATACCTAACATAATTAGTCAAAATCACAACACTTTAAAATATTTATTTAAAATGTCAGAATGACAATATTTTGGAAAATAATATGTATTCAGATTTTAGTATTTAAAATTAATTTTATTTATGAAAACAGTCCTATATTGGACCAAATTCTAAACCAATAACTGTTTAAAAAGATTTTTCTTTTTAAACCAATACACATTATCCTTCCTTCTTCACCTTTCACATTTCTACCCCTTTTTTCACGTTTCCAGATTTTCTTTCTTCAAGGTGCTCACAAATTGTTCATCAAAATATATTTTTTAATTCAAGAAATTTTATCAATTGTTAAACGTAATCTCTTTATTAATTCAAGCAAATTTCTCGATTGGCAAGGTAATTTCCATTATTTATTTAGATTTATTTTGATTTGTTGTTTAAAATCACCGATTATGGTGTATATTTCGGATTCTATATATTACGAATTCCAGTCGAATTTTTCGAGTTTTATGTGAGTTTGTTTAGATATTCATCAAATATTTATGAGTTTCAATTTTTTTTTTTGTGATTTTTCTTTTAATTTTTCAGATTTTGTAGAATCTAGAAATTCATATATATGTTTATTTTGTTTGATATTTAATACATTTTAATATTTCATAATATCAATTTTTATGCAAGTTTGTTTACATATTCATGTAAAATTTATGTATTTTAGATTTTTAGGCGATTAAACAATTTTTTTCGATTTTTTTCTGATTTCGTTTTAATATTTCAGATTTATTAGAATCTACAAATTCATTCATATGTTTATTTTGTTTGATTTTTAATACATTTATATTTACTTTTAGGTTTTTAGATTTGGGGAAAACATCTGTCTGTCTACAATGTCTGAATCAACAGTTTATTTGTGTATTTATTCTATCCATATATCAACAAGTTTTACATTTTTTGTTTTTACATTGTATTTCAATCTCAATTAGTATATCAACATGTTTGTATTTCCTTCTTAATTTGTATTCATCCTAACTGTATGCTAACAATTTTGTATTTTATTGGGTATTCATTCTGTATTTCAATCTCAATTTATATGTGAACAAGTTTGTATTTCTCTTTTGTTTTGTATTCAGCCTAATTTTATACCAACAAGTTTTGTATTTTATGTGCCTACTTTACCTTTCAAAGTCGCTTTGTGTTTCAAATGAAGAGTATTTAATTTCTTTTGTATTCACAACTTTATATTCAATCTCACTTTGTATTTATAACTTTGTATTTTCATATCACTTTTGTATTCATATATTGTTGTATTCAACATATAGTTCATGATCCATTAGTTTGTATTTTACCTTTCAAAGTCACTTTGTATTTCAAATGAAGAGAGTATTTCTTTTGTATTCACAACTTTATATTCAATCTCACTTTATATTTATAACTTTGTATTTTCATCTCACTTTTGTATTCATATATTGTTGTATTCAATATATAGTACATGATCGATTAGTTACATTAACTTAATGGGATACAAATTAGTATGCATTCAAACAGGAAAAACAGCTACTAAACTAAAAAAAAAAACAATTTCATTCGTTATACATCATAATTTGGATACAAAACATCCGAAAAAAGCTATAAATCCCAATGCATACAAAGATTTCACTGATTCAATCAGAAAAAAAAACACTCTTGTACTCGACATATACGAATATCTCATCCAAACAAATAAAAAAAATTTAAAAAAAAAATACCTGATTGTTTTTCGACTGTTCACTGAATGCGACAAATTTATAGTTGTCAATTTTGAAAAATTATGTTTCAAAAATATGTCGTATTCAACTTGAAGAAGCTTTGAAAGTTATCAGATGAATGATTCGGAAGACAAACTAATTTATTTTTATTTTTTTATGTTCTTAAGAAGAAAGCAAAAAAACGCTCGACGGAAAGATGACTATTTATGCTCTTTTCAAAACGTAACTGATTTGTATTTAAAATCTTTTTTACCTTTTTTGAATTTTTTTGTTCCATGATTTTCTCTGTTATGTTATTAATTATTTGTATTCTTTCAAATTAATCAAAATAAAATAAATACATAACTAATCCCTTAACAAACTAAAATAATGACATTTTAATAAATAATGAAATTGTTGCTAAGGAGTCCTACTAAAAGTTAAAATATTGTTGTTTTGAAATTTTTTCCAATTTTAAAATATAGAACTTTTTAACTAGAAAACTTTGACTTTGGACATTCAACTTTTTGGGCTCTCTTTTGGGCTTCATGTGGTCCAATTTTCTTTCTTTTGGACTTGAATTTGAACACATCCTTCATGATAAACATATTCTTGACTTTTCATTGAAACCCATTAATTTTAATGAAATTATGTCAATGTGGATATTATTAATTATTTTATATTTCGAAGGCTACGATCGATTTCAAGAATTGACCCATATGAATTTCTCAATCACAAAAAATATTTAATTAATTTAAAATATGTCCCCTTTGACAATTTAAACTTTTATCAATAGATTACACATTTCAATTTGATATTGGAGCCAAACTTATTCATATTTTTTATTTGAACAATTTTTCCACAGACCTAGCATTATATATCTAATTTTGAATGTACAATAGGATATTGAACGGACCATATTAATTCAAGTACAATAAATATGTATTATTTTTGGACTATCCTCACTTTTTGAGATTTATCTAGGCTAATACTTATATCATTTATTTGGTGAGTATCAAAAGATTAACATTTGATGAAAATAAAAATAAAAATTAAAAATAGTTGAAACCCTTCCCATCAAGCAAAAGAGCAAACATTCGAATCCTTATTGCATATTCGAATTCGAGACATCTGATTAAGGATAAAACAGTTACATCATTGCACCATAACCTATGTTGGTGATTGTTCGGCTAGTTGTTACTAGCATTCTTAGCCTTTTTGTTATTCTAAGCTATATTTTATGACATGTATTTGATGCCATATCACCCTAACGACCCAACCTCTTATATAAATTCATTCTGGTATATTATTCGCACTTTGAAATGTTCTCTCATGCATATTAAATACAAACTTATATTTCTTATTTAATATATATCAATAAATAAAAAGCAAATCCAAAACTAGATAAGGGAGTTGCATTACAGTATAATTCAAAGAGAGGAACATCATCTTCTTGGAGAGATGGAAGGTCTTACAATTGGTGGAGCAACTCCTTGTGTTTCTTCTTCACTTCGTAGAATCTATTCCAAAACAACCTATTTTGCCTCCAGACTTGCCCCAAAAGCCGTCAAGAAGCACAGTCTAGCCGCATTGCAACCAGCATTTCATCTTTTCTCAACAAATGTCCCTAAAAGGCACATTAGAGCTCGTATATTCTTACCCCATTTGGTTGCTTCTATGGTAAGAAGTTCGATTTCAACAATTTTTGACTACCCATTGAAGATTTTGGCCAACCCCACTTTCTCTTTTCTTCTTATGAATTCTGTCCCTATAAAAAAATGATTACTTGGGTAAAAAAAAGTGTATTTTTTGTAAAATTTTCAAATGGGAACAGAAGATTTTGTATTGCAGGCCCTCAACTGATTTAGGATTGAGGTTTTGCTGATTGGTTGATTATTTTTTTTGTTGTGTTTGGGGATTTTGTGTTCAGGAAGAAGTGGAGCAGACTTATATCATGATTAAGCCTGATGGTGTTCAAAGAGGCCTTGTACGCTTCAGTATATTCTTTTTTCTTTGAGTTTGGATTATTAGAAAGACTTTATCTTTATGGTTTTGGCCAGGTTTTTTGATTTTCTGTTTGAATGTTGAAGATATGTTTCCTTAATTGATATAGGTTGGAGAAATTATATCCAGATTTGAGAGAAAAGGGTTTAAGCTAACTGGATTAAAGCTTTTTCAGTGCCCCAAAGAATTAGCAGAGGTTTGCTTTCATGAGCTTAACTTGGGTGTCGATAATTCTTTTTCAAGAATTGACATTTCCATGCACTATTTTGTGTTCTTGTTCCTCTCTTGTAGGATTTGCACTGCTCCCTTGTTAGTTGCTATGTTTTCTTATTCTTTGTACTTGGATTTGCTACACTTGAGCCAAGACCTGAGGGTCTTTCGGAAACAATCTCTCTATCTCCACGGGTAGTAGTAAGGTCTGCGTACACTTGTGGGATTCCACGGGGTATGTTGTTGTTGACATTTCCATGCAAACATACTCCCTTGGGCTCCCACAACCCCCACTGAAAAAAGGAAGAAAACATGTATTTCTTAATATCTAAGAGATTCATTAAGGGTATGTTTGGAAAGCCACTTGGTAAATGGTATTGGTGTAATTACCAGCCTAGTAATTACACTGACCTGTTTGGTTGCCACAGTGTAATTACACATGTCTTGTTTGGATGCCACATTGTAATTACACATGTTCTATTTGGATGCACAATTGCAATTATAAAATTATAATAAATTTTAAAAATAAAAATTAATTATTTAAAATTTATACTAGACAAATAAGAAACTTTATAAATGACATTAAATTAAATATTTAAGATATATATTCTTTTTTGAAAATATATTAATTAATAAACATATTTTCTGTAACTAATATTATGAAAAAATAATTGATTTATATTTTTTCAAATTAATATATTTCAATTGAATTGGTCGTAACAACTAAAAGTATGAAGTTTCTACGAATATCGTGAAATGCATGTTTGATAAAAAGAATAATATATAAATAAAATGTCATAAATTATTAAATGTTTGACAAAAATATAATCTATCAAGTCTAATTAAAAAATGAC
>JAJOOR010030355.1:0-13088 GCA_036250505.1 Solanum acaule | reverse complement strand
AGCTTGTAGTTTGTTGTAACTTGTAATTTGGAACTCCAATACTTGATAGCAAATATGAGAATTATATATATTATGATATAATATGAAAATTTAGAATTGAAATATATGTATTATGATATAATATGAGACTTAAATGGAATAAAAATTGAGACTTAAGATTGAGAGGATATAAAAAATAGATGAGAGAATAGATGATTTTGTAAGAAATAATAAGGGATAGAGGGGTATTTATAATACTAAAAATGGGTTAAAGTGTATTTATGATAACTTGAGGGTTTAAATTAAAGTATTAAAAGTAGGGGATGTTGGGTAAGTGAAAAAGGTGAATAAATATGTTGGGTTGGGGGGAGCCACTAGCCGTTACCCCAATGGATATAAGTCAAAAAAAATAAAATTACAGGATCCCGTGAAACCGGCCGGTTGAGCTGAGCCGGGATCGGGCCGGGTCGACCGAGACCAAAGGGTGAACCGGCCCCTAACCGGTCCCCTATCCCGAATCCCTCCCAACCCGCAAAAATTGACGGGATCTGATCCGGCAAGCCGGTTCTCGAACCGATCGCGGGCCGGGGCGGGACGACCCGATCCCCCTGCCAGCCGTACCTCTCACATGCAGCTCTGGGTTTTTTATAAATCAAGCACGTGGAAATTCTTTTTGATATGGATATGGACCAAGTACGTGGATATTCTTTTTGATATGGGTGACAGTAAGATAGATCACAGGACGTCTGTCTGCTCTGATACAATATTGAAATGTGTAATTAACCGTCTTATATAAAAGCTTAAGCGCACATTTTTATTAGTTAATTGTATTATAGTCCAAAAGGATTACTACAAGCATATTGTATGTGTCAAATATAACATAAAAAGGGCCGAAGCTTGCTAGGTTCACTAAAGAACTGTCACGACCCAGACCATCGTGATTGGCACCCATACTAACACTCCGATGGGAGAACCACTACTACAACCCAAACCAAGCAGATAATCTAAAAACTAAGACATTTAAATCAAACACTAAGGAAATAAAAATAGAGTTCCCATAAACTCTAACAAAAGTCTAACAATAATAACTAATAATGCGGAAGAATAACCTAGAACCTGAAAGTCAATGTACCAAAACATCTAACAATGAACCAAGTTTAAACAAGAAGGGATGCAACCCCAACTAATGACCTAATCAACCAAATAAAACAAATGTCTAAGTCCAGAAATGGTCGACATAGACAAAAGAGAATTTCATGGCGGCCCGGAAGAATTGGCTCACCCTTGAATTCGAAGCGACGATCACTGATCTTCTAAGTAAGGTCTGTCAATAGCCGCTTGAAGATGCCTTGTACTCAACAAAAATAAGAGCAAGTGCAGAATCAGTACACAACCACAGTGTACTGGTAGGATCACACGGCTATCCCACTAGTGCAACATAAACAAGTCAAACAACATTATAATCACATGCATATATATCAACATTTACGAACAACGAACAACTTCACATTTTATGTCAAATCATTGGTCCTCTCATGGAACCCAAACCCAAACAGTTAGCATGCCGGATGTGGCAATTGATCTCATATTTATGTCGGAATGTGGCAACCGATCCCATTTTTATGCCAGAACGTGGCAACCGATCCTATTTTTATGCCAGAACGTGGCAACCGATCCAAGTTAGTTATGCCGGAACGTGGAAACCGATCTCATTCACACACCACAATCACAATCACAAATATATCATCAAGATCATACATTTAAGTCATGATTTCATGGCATTCATCAATTCTCTATCTCATTTACAACAAGTGTGATCAAAATTGCAACATTCATACATATACAAGTATCATAATGAAGCAAGAACAAGCCTACATCACACAATCACAGAATCACAACCATCACCTACCTCAAAACAAGCTTGAAACCCTAAGAAACTTGATCTTTCCCTTTATGGATTTGTTCCGCTTGTTCTTAGTCTATAAACAATCAATATAATACGAAAATCAATAAACAATCATTAATTACCCGGATTACTAACAATTTTATGAATCCTAGATCAAACTCATGATCCCAATTATCCAAATTAAGGTTGTTTCCACCATAGAATCTATAACAAAACCCTCACCCATCAATATTCACCTATTCTATTACGTTATACGGATCGAAAAATGGATTTGGGGAGTGAAAAGCTTACATTTAGCCTCAAGAATGGTGAAAAACGAGTAGGTGTCACCTGGAAGTCGTTCCTTAGCTCAAAAAGTCAAAAAGTGCATAATGAGGTCGTTTAGGGGTTTATTAACAACTTTAACTCACGTCGGGACCGCCACAGCAGCCAAAGCAGCATTCTCGAGACAGAGAGTTATTTCAAGAATTCCAAAATTCTCATTTCACAACACATCTCTAACCCACGACGCTCAGTAAATACCCTTTACGCTAAGATTGATTCCGGGAGTTCTACTCCCCCGAATTTAATTCCGTAAAGTCGTACGAAATCCTGAACGAGTTATCTAACTACTCATGTAATCAAAATCATAAATGATTCACCCGATTGTTACAAGATTTCCCTACACCTCAATGACTCCGATTTCGTCCAAATCTGGACAAGGTTGGGAAAATCCAAATACTACAAAAAAAAAAATTGTCCCCATATTTCCCCCATTGGCTTTTCTGTAACGACGGGAATAGGTCATTATAATAGATACTAATTTACCCATCACTCGTCCCCGAGTGACAAAACTTAGGAAAATAGGCTAAGGAAGGAATGAAGTAGTACCTGAATTGACGAACAATTAGGGATACTTGTCTCGCATGTCCCTCTCGGTTTCCCAAGTAGCTTCCTCAACTGGACGATGCTTCCATTGAACTTTCACGGACTTAATCGCCTTGGTCCTCAACTTGCGCACATCACGATCAAGAATTGCAATCGGTTCCTCCTCATATTGGAGGTCCTTGTCTAACACAATTGAGTCCCACTAAATGATATAATCCCTGTCACCATGATACCTCTTCAACATCGATACATGAAATACCGGATGAACACTTATAAATTAGGAGGTAAAGCCAATATATACGCCACCGGTCCTACACATTCAAGAACCTTAAATGGACCAATGTATCTAAAACTTAGCTTACCCTTCTTACCAAACCTCATCACCCCTTTCATGGGTGATACCTTAAGAAGAACATTTTCACCGGATTGAAATGTCATGTCTCTTACCTTATGATCCGTATACTTCTTTTGTCTACTATGGGCTGCTAGAAACTTGGCTTGAATACTCCTAACCTTATCTTGAGCATCTTTCACTAAATCAACCCCCAATGGTTTCACATCTCCAGCCTCAAACCATCATATGGGTTATCTACATCCCCTCCCATAAAGTGCCTCAAATGGTGTCATATCAATGTTGGAGTGATAACTATTATTATAGGAGAATTCACACAAAGGTAAGAACTTATCCCAATGCCCTCCAAAATCAATCACACATGCCCTCAACATGTCTTCCAACACTTGAATAGTCCTCTCTGACTGTCCGTCTGTCTGTGGATGGAAGGCTGTACTAAAAGTGAGTTGTGTGTCCAATTCATCATGCAATTTCCTCCAAAACTTGGATGTGAATTGGGTACCACGATCTGAGATGATAGAGAGGGGAACCCCATGCAACCTCACTATTTCTTTCACATAAACTTTAGTCAATTGTTCAGCATTATAATCTATTTGTACCGGAATAAAATGGATTGACTTAGTCAATCTATCGACCACTATCCAAATAGAATCAAACTTTCCCAAAGTCTTGGGAAGACCAACCACAAAATCCATAGCTATTATTTCCCACTTTCATTCCGGAATTGGCATTCTTTGAAGTAAACCTGCAGGCCATTGATGTTCATATTTCACTTGTTGACAATTTTGACACTTCGCTACAAACTCCACTATGTCTTTCTTCATGCCCAGCCACCAATAAATTCGCTTCAGATCTTTATTCATCTTGGTCACACCCGGATGAATAGAATATCGCGAACCATGAGATTCTGCCAACAATTTCTCAATCAAGTCATCTACTCTAGGAACACATATTCTCCCCTTGAAATTTAGCACATCATCCGCATCGAGAGTGGTCTTTTGTGTCTTACCCATCGCAGTCTTCTTTCTAAGTTCCTCCAAATTCTCCTCTTCAAATTGTTTGGCCTTGATCTCTTCAATGAAAGTGGCCCTTACCTCAATACTAGCTAGCACCCCACATATTTCTAAGATGCCCAATTGCATGAACTTAGACTCTAAGGTCTTAATTTATTTAGCCAAAGGTCGCTTGGCTACACTTAAGCAAGTTAAACTACCCATACTTACCGCTTTTCGACTCAAAGCGTCTGTCACTACATTAGCCTTACCCAGATGGTATTGAATGGTCACATCATAATCTTCAAGTAACTCCATCCACCTTCGATGTCTCAAATTCAGATCATTTTGAGTGAAAACATGTTGCAAACAACCATGATCAGTAAACACTTCACACTTAACACCATAGAGGTAATGTCGTCATATCATAAGAGCAAATACTACCGCTGCCAATTCTAAATCATGTGTTGGATAATTCCTCTCATGCACCTTCAATTGACGCGAGGCATAAGCTATAACATTCTTATCATGCATCAACACAACACCAAAACCAGAATGTGAAGCATTACAATAAACAATAAAATCTTTACCTTCAACCGGTAATGCTAGAATAGGTGCGGTGGTCAAAAGAGTCTTGAGCTTATGAAAGCTCTCCTTACATTTTTCAGTCCATTCAAATGGTATCTCCTTTTTGGTCAAATTAGTCAAGTGAGTGGCAATAGAAGCAAAAATTTTCACAAACCGACGATAATAGATAGTGAGCCCCACAAAACTCCTAACTTCAGTCACAAAACTTGGTCGGACCCAATTCTTAACCGCCTCAATCTTTTGAGGATCTACCATTACCCCTTCTTTTGAAATTACATGCCCCAAAAATGCAACTGATTTCAACCAAAATTCACACTTAGAAAATTTAGCATATAGCTTTTGCTTCCCAAGAACACCCAAAACACTATGAAGATGGTTGGCATGCTCTTCCTCACTTTTCGAATAGACCAAAATATCACCAATAAAGACTATGACGAAAGAATCAAGAAATGGCTTGAACACCCCTTTCATTAAACTCATAAAAGTTGCATACGCATTGGTCAAACCAAAAACTCATAATGCCCATAGCGAGTTTTAAACGCCGTCTTGGGCACGTCCTCAGGCCTAATTTTCAATTGATGGTAACTGGATCTTAGATCGATCTTAGAGAAAACTGATGCACCTTGCAATTGGTCAAAAAGATTATCTATTCGAGGCAAAAGGTACTTGTTTCGAATAGTGACCCTATTCAATTGCTGGTAATCTATACACATTCTCATACTACCATCTTTTTTCTTAACAAACAAAACTGGAGCACCCCATGGGGAAGCACTAGGATGAATAAATCCTTTATCAAAAAGTTCTTGGATTTGAGCCTTAAGCTCTCTAAATTCTGTCGGAGTCGTGCGATATGGAGGGATGGAAATGGGACGAGTACCAGGCTCTAAATCAATACAAAAATCTATATTTCTATCCGGAGGCATATCAGGCAAATCATTAGGAAACATTTCACTAAATTCAGACATCACAAGAATAGACTCAATGTATGGAGCCTCAATCTCAACATCCCTAATATGAGACAAATAAGCCAAACAACCCTGCTTTACCAGTTTACTAGCCCGAATGAAGGATATAATCTTAGCTTGCTTAGGCTTGTACACCCCTTCCCACTCTAATTTTTCCCTTCCCGAAATTTCTAGAGTTACAGACTTAGTATTACAATTAAGCACAGCATAATAGGGGGACAACCAAGTCATGCCTAAGATTATCTCAAAGTCAATTATATCCAAAATCACTAAATCAGCCCAAGTCTGAAATCCCATAAACAAAATAGGACAAGCACGATAAACATGGGTACCTATGACTGACTCTCCAACTGGGGTAGAAACACGAATAGGGTCATCAAGAATATCACAAATCATATCAAAATCTGAGGTAAATCTCACTGATACATATGAATAAGAATAAGTAGAACCCGAATCAAACAACACATTAGCCATCCGGTCACAGACAAGAATAGTACTTGTGATCACCGCATCAGACGCCTCCGCCTCATTTTTGCCCGGAAAAGCATAACATTGAGCGCTATCATCATGACGACCCACTTCCCTGCCTGGTTGCGCGTTACCCCTACCTCCGTTACCATTTCTATTTCCTCTACCTCCACGGCCTCACTGATTACCTAATCGCCCACCTTGTGGACGTCTTTTACCATTATTACCATTCCCCGCAGGTACCACTGCTTTAGATTGTTGCTGCGCGAAATCTATCACACGTGGGTGGGGACAATCTCTCCTCATCTGCCCAGGTTCTCCACAGTTGTAACAAGTACGATCAAAAGATGGTCTGCCGCCAGTCAAAAGCGCGACTCCTTAGCTATCCTGAAAATTCTGAGATGGAGTTTCCGAGTAACTACCTGTAGAGGCGAGCATGGCGAACTGAATTGGCTTGGCTTCCAGTGTTGATCTTCCGGACCCCTTGGAATAAGAACCTTGAAAGTTACTCGAGTTCTTGGCCCTTTTTGCCCATGCCTTAGCTTGACCGTCTCGCCTCACCCCCTCCACTTTCTTAACCTAGTTTGTCACCTCATTAAAGCTTCTCCCTGTAAAAGTCATATGAACAGATAATACTTGCAACTCAGAATTTAATCCCTTAATAAATAACCGAATTCTATCTTCCTTGGTGGTCACCAATTGAGTAGCATATCTAGACAAAGCATGGAACTTGGCATCATAAGCAGCCACCATCATACCCCCTTACTCCAAAGCCATAAACTCATCTTTTTTGCGATCCCTCAAAGTCCTAGACACATACTTCTCTAGAAACAGAACATGAAATTGGGTCCAAGTAAGTGGAGGTAAAGTAGAAGATTTGCATTCCATATAAGCTCTCCACCACTGCTTAGCCTCACCTTGAAATTGGAAAGACACAAACTCAACCCCATGCTGATGAACAATACCCAGCTTATGAAGCCTCTCATAGCAATCTAAGATGAACTCATAAGCATCCTCACTCTCGATTCCAAGAAACACAGGAGGCTTTAGCTTCAAGAACTTAGTCAACATTCCATGCTCATTACCAGTCATAACAGAACCCAACAAAGGACGGAAGAAAGCATCATTGCCTCCAGTCCCACCCACCTTAGGCGCAGTACTAGCAACAGGACGATTAGTAGGAGCTTGAGTTGCTTGAGCAGAAGGAAGCACTCCAGGACCAACCAACCCTTTCAAGAACGACATGATCTGTTGAGCTAACACTGGATCTAAAGGAGAAACACCCGTAGTTTCAGCCTGCACCTCTCCCTCTTGTCCCAAATCCTCAACATCAACATCAACATTCTCTTCTATCTCTTCATGATGTGCAAGAGGGTTCTCATTCATAGGAGCATTCTCAACAGGAACTCCATTTCCAGTAGGTTCTACTCTTCCACAGCCTCTACCCCTAGCTCTTTCTCTACCCCTGCCTCGACCGCGACCTCTCACTGCAGATTCCTTGACCAGAGCATTGACGGGAGCTATGGGCCTAACGTCATTGAATATAGTATTAACCATCTGCGGACAAAAGAGTGAAGGAGGTTAGATACCAATTTGAATCGCCAGATACCAATTAAAATCAATTCATAACACGAAAGGAGACAATAGAAAACAGAGAGATTTCCTAAAGTCCTATAGCCTCTCGAAGAAAAGTAAAGGCGTCCCCGTACCGTTCCGCGAGACTCTACTAAACTCGTTTTGGTTCATCGAGATCAACGAACCTAGGCTCTGATACCAACTTTGTCACGACCCAGATCATCGTGATTGACACCCACACTAACACTCCGGTGGGAGAATGACTACTACAACCCAAACCAAGCAAATAATCTAAAAACTAAGGCATTTAAATCAAACACTAAGGAAATAAAAATAGAGTTCCCATAAACTCTAACAAAAGTCTAACAATAATAACTAACAATGCGGAAGAATAACCTAGAACCTGAAAGTCAATGTACCAAAACATCTAACAATGAACTAAGTCTAAACAAGAAGAGATGCAACCCCAATTAATGAACTAATCAACTAGCTAAAACAAATGTCTAAGTTCGAAAATGGTTGACATAGACGAAAGAGAATTTCATGGCGGCCCGGAAGAATTGGATCACCCTTGAATTCGAAGCGACGATCACTGATCTTCTAAGCGAGGTCTGTCAATAGCCACTTGAAGATGCCCTGTACTCAACAAAAATAAGAGCAAGTGCAGAATCAGTACACAACCACAGTATACTAGTAGGATCACGCGGCTATCCCACTAGTGCAACATAAACAAGTCAAACAACATTATAATCACATGCATATATATCAACATTTACGAACAACGAACAACTTTACATTTTATGTCAAATCATTGGTCCTCTCATGGAACCCAAATCCAAACAGTTAGCATGCCGGAACGTGGCAACCGATCCCATATTTATGCCGAAATATGGCACCGATCCCATTTTTATGCCGGAACGTGGCAACCGATCCAAGTTAGTTATGCCGGAACGTGGCAATCGATCCCATTCACACACCACAATCACAATCACAAGTATATCATCAAGATAATCTATTTAAGTCATGATTTCATGGCATTCATCAATTCTCTATCTCATTTACAACAAGTGTGATCAACATTGCAACATTCATACATATATAAGTATTATAATGAAGTAAGAACAAGCATACATCACACAATCATAGAATCACAACTATCACCTACCTCAAAACAAGATTGAAACCCTAAGAAACTTGATCCTTCCCTTTCCAAATTCGTTCCGCTTGTTCTTGGTCTACAAACAATCAATATAATACGGGAATCAATAACAATCATTAATTACCCGGATTACTAACAATTCTATGAACCCTAGATCAAAACCATGATCCCAATTATCCAAATTAAGGTTGCTTCCACCATAGAATCTATAACAAAACCCTCCCCCATCAATATTCACCCATTCTATTACATTCTACGGATCGAAAAATGGATTCGGGGAGTGAAAAGCTTATATTTAGCCTCAAGAATGGTGAAAAATGAGTATGAGTCGCCTAGGAGTCGTTCATTAGCTCAAAAAGTCGAAAAGTGCATAATGAGGTCGTTTCGGGATTTATTAACGACTTTAATTCGCATCGGGCCCGCCACAGTGGCCACCACCCCACCAAAGCGGCAAAATCCAACGCCAAAAGTGGCATTCTCGAGACAGAGAGTTATTTCAAGAATTCCAAAATTCTCATTTCACAACACACCTCTAACCCAGGACGCTCAGTAAATACCCTTTACACTAAGATCGATTCTGGGAGTTCTACTCCCCCGAATTCAATTCTGTAAACTCGTATGGATTCCTTAACGAGTTATCTAACTACTCATGTAATCAAAATCATAAATGATTCACCCAATTGTTACGAGATTTCCCTACACCTCAATGACTCTGATTTCGTCCAAATCTGGACAAGGTTGGGAAAATCCAAATACTACAAAGAAAAAAAAAATCATCCCCAAATTTTCCCCCATTGGCTTTTCTTTAACAAGAACCTCACACCAAACCATACATTCAGCAAAAACATTAAAGAGACCCTTGCTAGCTAGCTAGCTACTCATCTTCCTGTTTACTTGCAATAAACAAGTCCAGAAATATATCAACCATTTGTAAGAAAAGCAAGGAATTAAAATGGAAGAGAAAAAAGAGAGTAGATCAGTTTATGATGAAGTTATCACCAAAAATCCAATGTGTTTTACTTACAAGAAGGCATTAAAACTATTCTAAAATGTCTTGGTTTTGAATCTTCAAAACTTGTTCATCAAGCATCATCGTCATCGGATACTAATAAAAAAGATGAAGAGAGTGAAAAACAAGAACAAGAGTGTGCATGTGTTGTTCCAAGAAGATGGTAATAAGCAAGGTTCAGATTCAACAAATGATAATTACCTGGCCTCCAGTTGAAACTGATGATGAAGATCCACCTCAATCAGAGACACTTGTAAGTTGATCTACTGCTTTTTACCTTTTATTAAATCGAAAACGGTCTTTCTACTTTCAAAAAGGTACAAACAAGATTGTGTTCTTTACGAGTTTCACACGTGTATTTACAGTGAACCTATTATTATTGTTGTTAAGTTTCATTATTGTTCTCTTTAAAATTGAGTAGTATTTTCATCTTAAAAATATAAAAATAATCTCTTGTGATTATTTATTACAAATAAAACTCACGAAAATTTGATATCTGCGTAACAAATAATTTTCTAACCAAAGGGGTCTGATGTATAGAAACTTAACTTAATACACTACATCCACTTCTATAATATGACATTACTCTAGCCGATGTTAATTTGATCGAATCTTATTGTGAAATTTGAAAGAAAAAAGAAAGTACTTTTTTATTTTTAAGGTACAAAATGATATTTGAAATTGTATTTGGTTAAGAATATAAATTAAAGTTGTTTTTAACTTTTTGTGTGTGATTTAGAGCAAAAAAAAAAGTAAAAATATCTTTTTATTATTTTTCAATTTTTGTAAATTTTAAAGTAATTGAATTCCAAATTTTATGACTAAAAAAGTTTTCCGAAGTTCAATTAACAAAAATGAAATTTTTTTTATGATCAAACACCTCTCTGACTATTAAGATTGTTCGAATAAGAGTTTCGAACCACAAAATATATTTTTTTGGTATGGAATGTTAATAGAGTAGATGAACAAATCCGATTTAATTTTTTTTTTTTTAAAAAGGGTCATAATTTCTATTATTAAACCAAAACAAATTGAAATTCTCTAGAATATGTCGGTTGTTGAATAGTATTTGATGAAAATAATACTCCTCCGTCTCATTTTATATGTCACATTTTTACTTTGCATTTGCATTAAAAAATGATATAACTTTACCTTTTTACCCTTATTTAATGCTTTCTTAAGTCAACTTTATAATAAATAATAAATACATTTTCAAGATTAATTAACTACTCTATTAAGGATATAATAGGCAAAATATGGTAATTTATGCAAAAAATTTATAAAATAACAAGTATTGTACTCTTTGAGTTTCAAGAAATATGTCTTTTTTTACAGAAAAAGAAACTATAAAATATGATAGAACATGCAGTTTCTATATTTAACTTTTTCATTTTATTAGAATTATTTCCAATTATTAAGTATTTATTTTAGCAAAAAAAATGAGATATAGGGACATGCAAAACCAAAGTCTTACACATATTTCTTTTTAAAAAAAATGGATCAAAACCCTCCTAGTTTATCATTATTTTTGGGTATGTTTCATATTTAAATTATGTCTTATTTAATGTGACCTCATAGACTAAAACTTTCAGATGAACCCTTTCAAACTATCACATTTTTATTTGTTTCATATTTAAATCATGTCTTATTTATTTGTTTCAAACTATCACATTTTTATTTGTGCCAAGGAGGTGTTAACACTTAACACACATTTAACATTTTTTCATCTACCAAAGTTAGGGTTTTTTAACACTTGTTATACTTCCTCTTAATTTAGGTGATATAGTTCAAAATTTGAATTTAGTGTAATCATATATTTCAATTTATATAATATTATTCGAATTTCGAGAGTCGAACCTATTTTATTAATTGAGTAAAGTCATTATGATTTGTTTTATTTTGGTTTTGTACGCAGATAGTAGCACCAGAAAGGAGGGGAAGACCACCATCAAGACCTAAAGTTGGCAGTGGACCTCCTCCTCAGAACAATTAAATAATTTGTTGACAATATATCAACACTTAATTTAGTTGAAGGTCATTTTAATCAGTAAATTATTTAGAATTTCGAAAGATGATTAAGGTTGTTTATTTTCAAGCCACGGCACTAGATAGGCATATAGTCGTAGTAATCGGCCCAAAATGTCTCTGCTCTTCATATGGTCAATTTTTATATCAAGACTTAGGTCTAGTCGTATTGCTCCTTTATCTTGGTTTGAATATTTCTGTGTTTAATTCTATTAGGTCCTTTAATTATTTGTTTATATACATATATATTGTAAGATAATAAGGATTTTTTTTTATATTTGCAAGCTAATTAGTACATAATTAAATCTACAAAATGAGTATTTGTCGAATTTTGATTTCCCATTATGTATTATTGATTTAGTGGATACAATCTTCTTCTACAGCTTACTATTACTCTTTGAAATTTGATCAAACTCAATAACTTTATTTTATCAAGTTCAAATGATTCTCAATTAGGAAACGATACTATCTTCAATACAAAGTTTCATGTGGGACCATCTTGAACTTCTAAACCATAATATGAAGGGGATAAAATATACATAAATCTTACTCTAATTACTTTTGAGAAGGTAAAAAAACCAATTTTTGTTAGACTCTCAACTGAATAATATCTACAATAATAAATAATTTGAGATAATTATTTTGAGACGAAGGAAATAAAAAGAATATGGATAATATAGATGAGATTACTTAGGGGTGTACAAAACTGAACCAAAAATCGAATCAAACCGCAAATCGAGTCAAGCCGGAAAAAAAACCCGACTAGTGGTTTGGTTTGACTTGGTTTGGTATTGGAAAAAAAAACCTGACTATATTTGGATTGGTTTGGTTTTAACTAAAAAAACCAACCCGACATTAGATATGTAGTTTTAAAATTTTATTTTTTACATAAAAATATTTACTTTGACAAGACTTGGCTCAGCTTCACATTACCGAGGACATGACTCTAGATAGGAAGGAGTGGAGGTCGCGTATTAAGGTTGAAGGTTAGTAGGGTTAGCGTGTTGTTTTTCCTTGCGAGGGTATGGGTTGGTAGCGTTTGTAGTAGTCCTAGCCTTGCACTTGTAGTTCTTGTCTGTGATACCTTTAGCCTTATGTTGTTTACTGGGTTTCACCTCTCACAGTATTTTCTTGATGTTATTGTCTCCTTTGTTGATTATACACTATTTTTCTTATTGGATGTTATGTTTTATATACTGTTTC
>JAJOOR010030354.1:0-11242 GCA_036250505.1 Solanum acaule | reverse complement strand
GGCCATATTCATAATACAATCCATAATTAAACACCTCCACCATAAGTGGATCAAACCAAGCAAGAACAATTATATCCATAATATGAGATTAAGCCAACCTACCATCCTCCAAAGTCATAATCAACAACACTCAAGTCCCAACCATTTTACTTACCACGATAGAATTCATCCATAACTTGCCCATAAGGCCACAACTTTCAATTCATCCATACATCATCAATTCATCATAGATAGATGTAGAAAATCATAAGAGTCACCAATACAATCCAATCCAAACACAATTTCATAAACTTTGAATCATAAGCAAAAGACCCACTTCATAAGCAAATTTAGGAGTTTAGGGAAAAATGGGTTCTTCAAGGAATTCCATATGAAATCATCTTAAAAACATCAATCAAACATTAATTCATCAATATAATGGCTTAGAAAACGTTTTGCAAAATGAACCCATGCTTAGATTAGAATTTGAGATTTTTGTTCTTTGAAACACTTTTGAAACCCTTTTGATTGGACTCCTTGAAAGAAAGATTGATCAAGGATCAAGGGTCACCACACCTCTAAGTTGAAAACCCACAAAAATTGAAGAAGAAGCACTCGAAATCTTCAACCCTAGCTCCAACTTGACCTTGACCTTCAATGGTGTTCTAGAGAGAACCTTTTTTTTTTTAAAAGAATGAATTAAAACAATACCTTTTTAAAAGTTTTAATACCATATATAGTTATTAGAAATAATATAAAATGTACCCACTTCTTAATTTAACTAAAAAAATAATATTTATGAAACCGCCCCTTGCCCACAAGGACTTACCAATTTATGCTTAAACTTTTAAGATTCATACGTTAGGCTCTAGTTTCACCTATCAATTTTTTTTATTTTTACAGTCGCTACAGATTATTACTCAAAAATATTTTTTCTTAAAAGAGATGGTACTAAAACTGCTCAAAACTCTTTTGGAAATCTCAGTTTCCTCTCATCTTAAATGTGAAAACTTTTTCTCTTGAGAATACTTAGTTCCCATATATCATTTTAAAGAAAATGAACTCAACTCTGCTCTTTCTCAAAAACATTTCAAAATCATAGTATAATATGATCATTGATGACTCGGGAAGTCATACTGCATAAACATTGATGGTATATCTAGATACGATACTGCTCATACATTGATGGCACACTCGATTGTCATACTAATCATGATTTAGAAAACTCTTTTCTCAAAACTCATCTTTTACTTTCTCAAAACTCAGTTTAAGAACTCAAGTGTTGGCTTTAAAAGCTTTTTAAAATTTATAACTCAAATCATAGGGTTCATGTGGAATTATGAACATGAACGACTCAACTTAGGAATCTTAATAGAAATAAAGAACCTCAGTACTCAGAACTCAAGACTCAATGATACTACTCATCTCTAGACTGCTCGCCTCATAGGGTTCATGCGGAATTATGGGCATGAACAACTCAACTCAAGGGCTTCATGGGTAACATGTAGTAGTCCCATAATTAGGAATATAATCTCAAAAGGATTAGGAACTCAATGATCAAAGACTTAGAACTCGAGGATGCTACTCCTCTCAAAGATACTCAATGTATTGAGTTCATGTAGAATTTATGGGAATGAATGACTCGACTCGAGGGTCTAAATAATAATATAGAGCTCATGTATATGACTCTTCTCATTCTCATACTCACTTCTTCAAAACTCAGTTCAAATTGATAGTTGATCTCAAAGGATTCACAATTGAACTCAAATACTTTCTTGAACTCTACTCTTAACTCTCTCTTGAATTTGAATTATGGATTCAAGATTTATGATTCATGATATGAAGGATCTCGATAACAATATAGTAATTCGATAATTAGGAATAGAACTTATAAAATAAAAAGAACTCAAAATCAACTTATCTAAAAAATACTCAAGTCTAGGGAAAGCATCCTAGATTACTCTTTTACTGATCTAGAAGTAGATGTAGGGCGTGAGGACAAACTAGTCCAACACTATGATAGACTTACATACTTGGAAGAACAAGGTTTTTGAAGAATCTTGAAGAAGAACTTGATTAGAAGTCTTGCAATCCTAGTTGAAGGTAAACGATCAAGAAAACCTTTCTTGAGATTCTTGAATTAGTTTCTTGAAATCTCTATGGCCAAGAATTATGATTTTCATCAATGATTCATAATTGTATGGAGGAATTTGAGTTGGAAAAAAATGGAATTCTTGGAGAGAGACTTACCTTGAAGAAGAATCTTGAAAAATATTGAAAGAATCTTGATGGAGTCTTCTACTTTAATTTTTCCTTAGGGTTTTCCCTAGGGTTTGAGAGAGAAGAGAATGATGGATTAAAAGATGAAAATATGATTGTTTGAGCCTTTTATTAGTCAAGAAATTTGTTTAGGGTTTTCTTGGAGGTAGAAAAACAAAAACAACCCTTTTTAATGTTTTCCCATCGTCTAAATTCGTAACAACACTGTATAGGGTACTAAAATAGTCATAACTTTTTACTGAGAAATGGATTGACGCGAAATTGGTGGCGTTGGAAAGTAGATTCAAATACCTTTAATTTAATAGGTTATGGCTCACGTAACTCTTTATATTCTAAGAGATATGGTTTTTTGAAGTTGACCCAAGTAGAATCTTACATCAAAACTTAATCGATAAGGAAACTTCATGAACACTTACCAAGAACTCATCAAGAAATTAAATTGCTCAATATTTATGGATAGATTCGCAAAAGAACTCATGATTGTCATGTGGGTGAACGAACCCAACACTATGGAAGCTTACATACCTCAAAGAACTGGGTTCTTGGCGAAATCTTGAATTTCTTGAACGAACGCTTGAAACTTTGAACTTTTTCTCCTCTTGAATCTTCTCTCTAAAACCCTAAACGCTTTTGGGGATGAATAAAACTAATTCTAATCAGTTTATACTCCTAAAACCTTACTAAAAACGCTTAAATTCAATTGGGTTAGGAAAAGACCAAAATACCCCTCAAATTTTCGGGTAACTTTCCTTAATTGGACAGCCCGACTTCAAAAGGGCTTATCTCCCTTATCCGACCTTGAAACTTAGCAAACTTGGCAGCGTTGGAAAGATAATTCGAAGGCCTTTCATTGGATATTTTATGGGCCACCTAAATCATCATGTACTAAGAGTTATGGATGTTTTAAGTTGACCCAAAACTCATAACTTGCAAAATTTCAGATTTTGCTATTTCCAATTTAGTTCTTTTTGGAACTCAAGGTGCTATATCTAGTGACCTGACCTTAATACTTAAGAAATTTTAAATTCCTTGGTAAAAACTTACTCATTACGAAGGATGGTTCGAGTCTTAGTTCAAAAAAAATTCTGGAGTGTTACAAATGTATGAGTAATGATGTGTCCTATTTAGATCCAGTAACCTCTCAAAAGAATTTTGAGATTTTACCGACCTAATGTTCCAAAATAGTATTTTACTAACCATTGATCAATTGTGGAGGGGCTGATCCTTCTGCTCTTTGTGTTTACATAAGCCATGTCTCGACTGTTGTTCCTTCTTTCCCCATATCTTTCCTTGAATTTTTCTATTTGCCTAGGGGATAGGTCCTCCTTCTCTTCCTATCTCCTGTATATTAGCTTCCAGACTCTCTTCCTCCTCTGTATCTTGTTTATCTTGTAACTCTTTTGGCGTTTTCTTGTCTATATTAGAATTAAGACAGTCTGCTGCTTGCTCCCAATTTGACACATCTTCTTTCTCCTTTATTAGTATTTTCTCAACTACCCTTCCACTGTTTCTCACACTCTCCTGTTGTGCTACTTCCTCACTGGCAGTGATGCCTGTGTCTTTTACAGCATATATAGGTTGCGTTGTAAATTGTTTTACTTTGCTCAGAACTTTTGTTGTTGTTCTCCCTATGGCATCTGATGTTAACAGTCTCTGTTCCTCTCCCTTCTACCTTGTCTTCAACCCCTTTTCTAACGTGTGTATCCTGTTTGTCCTCTCTTTCTACCTCATTGTTGTCCTCTTGTCCAGATATTGTATCTTCTAAGACCCCAAATTGGTTCTTTGTATCCACTTCTACTCTTTTCCTTTCTTATACTCTTTGAGTCCATACTTGTTCTGGTTTTCTTCTTTGATTATGATACCCACTTTTGTTCCCAATCCTCCTCCCCTGCTCAATAAAATCATTTTCTTCAGTTATCTTTTCATTTTCCTCTTTCCCTTTGTCAAGTTGATCTTGGTTTTTGCCCTTTGTCCCTTTCCCTGCTTGTTGATTAACTCTAACAGTCTTGTCTTCTTCATTGACTTGCACCTTTTCTCCTTCCTCTGTCTGTTCCATTTGTGTGAAAAGTTCAGGATGTAAAACATAGCACTCCTTCTCATTATGCCCCTGAAGTTTGCAAGTTGTACAGGACTTTGGAATATAGTCATATTTAATTGTCACACATTTTTCCATAACTTCCCCTGACTTTTTCCTCATTCCAATATTAATTCTTTTTGGGAATTCTCCTAAAAGATCCACCTCTACCTTCACCCTAGCACAGCTTGGCCTTGTTTTATTTTGAGTAGCCATATCAACTTGTAATGGTTGTCCTACTGTTGCAGCCATTGAAAAGATTGTCTCTTTACCAAAAAAGTTTGGTGGCAGTGATGGGAAAGAGATCCATGCTATCGCTCTAGTCAGTGGCGGACCCAAGATTTTCATTGAGGGGGTTCGAAAAATAAAATGTGTAAATAAGCCTTTAGAAATGGGAACTGTGAATTTTTTTGGGTTTAAAACCACACTTTTAGCACTTTTTTTAAAGTAAAAAGAACAACTAAAAAAAAATGAAAAACTGAACTGAAAAAGAAAAAAAGAAAACGCTTTCACTGGGATTCGAACCAGTGATGCACAACTTAATTTCCAAGGGACTTGCCACTACGCCATCAGTTTCTCTTTGTTATTGAGGGGGTTCAAAATATATATATATATCTACAGAAATACAGAAAAATTATTTTAATATACAGTGTAATATTTTGTCGAGGGGGTTCGGGTGTGTCACGCCCCGAGCCTACACCCTGGACGTGGCCGGCACTCGAAGACCATTTCTGGCCCCCAAGCGAACCCTTGGCCTGGCTTTCTTAACTCAGCGGAAACCTAACTCAACAGAATAACTCAATGCAATGAAAGGTCATAAAACAACCCAACTGATAAAATCTTGGCCAAAAAGGCAACTCGAGTCTCAAAATAGAATATTTACATATACATAGATGAGAGACTCAATACTAACTGACTGACTGTCTGTCTATGAAGCCTCTAAAATACTAAGATGGATGTAGGGACAGACCCCGCAACATCCTAATAAAGCAAAACTAAGAGAACAAAATAACCGAGTCCTCCGGAAAACAAGGAGGCTCACCACTGACTCTGGAGTGCTCAGCTGAATCAATGGCGTGCTGGATGCTGATCCTGGGTACCTGCGTCTGCATCATAATAAGATGCAAGCCAACTGGCATCAGTACATTGAATGTACGAGTATGCGAGCTGGAAAGCTAAGCAACATAGGCTAGAAAGAAATCTGGAAGAAACTGAATAACTTACCTGGCTCAACTCAACTCAACCTGACTGACTCATTTCTATATAAGGCAATTTAAAACAAGTGCAATATAAAGAAAAGTTGTTTAAAACATGCTATAAACTCTGTGTGTATACAAAGATACAATAAGCCTGATATGTATGTAGAAATACAAATGAACTAATGTATATAAAAATACAATAATTGTTGTGGGAGTTTCTCTAACTGACAACCATCACATAAGAGCTATAGTGATGATACAACGATCAACCTCACGCTGCCAGAGCATCCTATACCTGGCCAAAGGTATAGGACCTGAGCTGCCTAATAGATCCACTAGTCTAATTTGAAAAGGATTCATCTAAAGAGTATGAACCTCTTCTACCCATGATGGCTATATGGTTCTATGGGGGCTGTGGGTTCTTTGAACACTCCCCCAATTCGGTGTTCAATACTACTCCCAAAAATGTACTGGCTCTTATATTTTTTAAAACATATTTCTTCCTACTGATATGAGATAATTACTCAAAAACTTATCTCAAAGGCTATCTTGGAAATCTCAATTTCCTCTCTTTCTTTATGAAAACTAGCTCGAAGGCTCTTTGGAAATCTCAGTTTCCAATCTTGTTTAAATGTGAAAACATTTCTTTAAAACTTCTTTGGGAATACATAGTTCCCTAATAACTTTTGAGAAATGAACTCAACTTTATACTCTTGGCTTAACTTGAAACTCAATACTCTTTACTTAACTAGAATCTTGAGCCTTAAAACGAAGTTAAAACGTTTAATAAGACTCTTGAAAAGCTTTAAAGACTTGCTTTGACTTGCTTCGACTTGCTTCTTAACTTCTAGACTTGACTTTGATCCTAACTTTCTTGAATTGAATTATGGATTCAAGGATTATGATTTTTGTGTTTGGAAAGGCCTCATGATGTTTAGGAAGGATTTAGGACAGCTAAACTTAAGAAAAATCACGAAATAAATTTTCGAAACAGTGGAGTCCACGTCCTGTCTGCGACGCGGAGCAGATTTTTGTTCACAAAGGGAACAAGTTCGTGACGTGGACTGGTTCCATGCAAGCTGCCCGACTTTTCTCCTTCATTTTTCCAACTCTACACCCTCTTAACTTCAAGGGTTCTTTCCCCAAACACTTGGGATCATTAAAACCCTTAATATACAATAGATTCAACTCGGAATTTCCATCCGGAAACATGTACCAAATCAACGAGAAACTTCAACACAACCACAAGAATTCAACAAACACAACCAATCTTTCTCTCGGAAAGTAAAACGAGTTTGGCGTGTGGGGGAAAGAACCAACTCAACACTATGATCTCACATCCTTAATAGGGATCACCCCCGACGATATCCACGACGAAATCCTTGCTTGCTCTTCTCTTTCTCCTCTTCTTCTCCTCTTCACTCACAAACCCTCACTCTCACTCTTTTAAAAGGGAAAAACTGATAAAAAAAATCAGTCTAAATCCCTAATATAACCAAAAGAATTGGTTAGGGAAAAGACCAAAATACCCTTAAAATTTTCGGGCTGACTTCCCTGTACCAACAGCCCAACTTCCAAAGGGCATAGCTCACTCATAAGAACTCGAAATCGAGCAAACTCGGCTGTGTTGGAAAGATAATCCCACGAGATTCGCAAACATAACTGGAACTACACCTAACTCATCCTGAGCTTGGAGTTATGACTGTTCAAAGTTGGCCAAAAACTCATTTTTTCCCACACTTAACCAAATTTCCAGATTTTGAATTCCTTCCAAAATGACTATTTCCAATTCTATGCCTCTTCATGGTTATTTCAAATAGCAAGATGTCACATGGTGAACCCCCTAGAACCAACGTGGGTCCGCCCCTGGCTGTAGTCGTTTCCTCCTCCGGATCAAACAAAGGGTCCCATTTCAGGATTCTCATTGAGTAGGACCAATTGTTATGAGTGATATAAAATTGAGGTTTTGTTAACAAGTTCACATAATCTTCTAGCAGTGAGGCCCTTATCAATACATATCTACTGCTCAATAACCCAATAATCCCTTCCCCTTTCAAACCACATTGTTTTGGTATCAATTTCCTCAACTCTTGGATGTCTGGTCATCCATAAGAAAATTTCCCAATCACTGCGTATTGTAGGTCTTCATTAATTATCATTTGTTGAACTTCCTCCTCCTCCCATACAAGCTTTGGTTCCCCATGCAGGTATGTCAATGGTTTTATCCCTATGTTACGTTGCGTTGGTTTTGGTGCTATTAGCGTGTTGGCATAAGAACTTATGTTCCCCTCCAGTATCCCCTGCGATAGGCCAACCTCGGCTGTTGGACGTTGGTCGGCGGACGTGGCGGCCATGAGAAAATGGTAGGCAAATTTAGGTTTCAGGCGTCTAGGTTGAGAGAAGTCTAAGTGCCCCACCCTGTTCATTATAACCTTATATTTCAAATTCAAAAAATAAGATTAATTAAAAATGCAACTACTAACGAATTATATATCAAAGTATAGTTAAATAACATAATCAAAACAAATCACAATTTAACAAAGAAAAAATAAAAGAAAAGAGACAAATCTTTGATTTTTTTTTTTGGCGCACCTCATTTGATAACAGACATTACAAAGAAAATTAAAATTTAATTACAAACTTTATCTTTAATTCATCAGCGAATTACTCGTAGAGAAATAAATTTGAATCAAAATTTAATAGTTATAAAATACATCGGATGAAAGTACATGAAAACAAATTCAAACAATTAACATATATAAACTGTAAACATGATTAGAAAGGTACATGTAAGTTTATGTTTGCAAATTGAAGTTAAATAATTCTAATAATATTCCAAATATGGTATAGACGAAACAAATTTTATAACCAGCAAAAAGTATATGTAAACCTAAAAAAGGACTCCTAAAACTGCAAAACGAAAGAAACATAAAGGACTCTTCAACCATTTTTTATAACAAAATAACTAATAGTCCTAAGTTAGGTAGAAATCCAAAAAAACACGTATTAAATTATAAGAGTTTCAAGATCAAAGCTATAATTTTATTCAATTTAAAATACTAAATATTAGAGTTTTTACCTATTCCAGATATAAGTAAAAATTTAATAGTTATAACTTTAATTAATTTCAAAATTTTAAATATTTGATTACTAATTAAAAGACAATGTTTTTGAGGAAAATGATGAAAATGCGATTTTATCTAAAACAAAGTCATTTAATGAAGGGCAAAAAGTTCAAACAACATTTCTAAGGGTCTTCAAATACCCTCAAACTATTGGAAATGGTACCACTAGTAATGAGTGGGTTTGTAAAGTAATTTAAGTAATTAAATTATAATCAATAGATGGTCGTCACGTATTTTAAAAAATTATTTAAATGATAATCCGTATAAAAATGATCAATATTGGACTCAAATGTGGATGACAGGGGTATTTGGGAGCCAATAGGTGAATGCAGGTAGTTTTGTACCATTTTCAATAGTTCGAGGGTATTTTAGACCGTTTTCCGTACTTTTAATATAGTATAGATTGTCATACACTTCAACATGGTATCATAGCAGACAGAAGTCATGTGATAGAAAAATAAGTAAAAATTTAATAGTTATAACTTTAATTAATTTCAAAATTTCAAATACTATAATAATAATTAAAAGACAATGTTTTTAAGGAAAATGATGAAAATACGATTTTATCTAAAACGAAGTCATTTATTGAAGGGCAAAAAGTTCAAACAACATTTTAAGGATCTTCAAATACCTTCGAACTATTGGAAATGGTTCAACTAATAATGAGTGGGTTTGTAAAGTAATTTAAGTAATTAAATTATAATCAATAGATGGTCGTCACGTATTTTAATAAAATATTTAAATGATAATTCATATAAAAGTGGCCAATATTGGACTCAAATGTGGATGACAGGGGTATTTGGAGTCAATAGGTGGATGATAGGGGTATTTGAGAGCCAATAGGTGGATGGAGGATAGTTTTGTACCATTTCCAATAGTTCAACGGTATTTTAGGCCTTTTTCCGTACTTTTAGTATAGTATATATAGATGGTCATACACTTCAACATGGTATCATAGCATACATAAGTCATGTGATCGAATCTCACCGCTATCCATATCAACAAGAATTTCCACGTGCTTGGTCCATGAAAAGAAAATCAGGCCCGCACGTAAGGGTGACGTATTGAGAATACAATTAAATAATATAAGTAAGCTCTCTCTAACATGTCAAGTTTTTTAAATGAGACCGATGATCACACACTTCAACACATTGGAGGTGAGCCGAGTCCAATCGTAGCTAGCTAGTACTCCTTTACTTGTCAAATTTTAACCTAACATACTTTTTAAGAAAATAATGATTGATATATTGAGCTTATCATTTTACCCCGGGTGCCAAACATATATTTAGTCACAACATTCATGCATTACCAATTAATCAACAGCAGACAATAATTGACTAAGTTGCATATGCTACTAATCTAGTATATTTAATTTGAAGTAATAATTAATGTGAGCCCGGCAGTCGCTACCGAAGTCATTCTCAATGCCTGTGGAAGGCCCGGTACTAACTTCAATTGTTAAAGTTCCCCTAGTTGCCAGATTATGCTTGCCAATGGGTGACACAAGCGTTAATTAATAAATAAATTTCTCAATATCGTGTTTATTAATTAGTATGAATGAAATGGTGCACGTATCATCCATTTTAGTTGAAAAAATAAGTGAACTTTCCATATGCAAGTTCATCACTTCTGTCGTGTCGTGTGTGAACATGTTTATGATATTCTTATGTTATTGAAATATCAAATCAATAAATAAAAGCGGTGTTTATGCTTTTCGTAAAGTCAAATTGATACCATGTCATTGTCATGTACTTTCTTTCCTACGTTCATGCCAAACAAAACATATTTTCTATGTTCTAATAAGTGAACTTTGCATATGCATGTTCATTAGTAGTAAAAAAGTAGAAAAATTTATAGTTTAGTAGTATATTTCAACATTTAAAAAGCTATTAATACCGACAAAATTAACTTGTCATTAAATTTTTACTTTATTTAGTGACGTCATTAATTGTCTATCAAGTTGCATATATTTTGTAGTCAAATAAAAATAGTTTTCTCACTGAAGACGATCTTTTACGTATGAAAGGATATTTTGTTCTTAAATGTATAAATTAGTGACAATTTTGCTTTTACAGCTTATAATTTTGTAGTTAAAACCTATCATGTCGTCACAAAAAATATTGATTTTACTGACGTGCACACGTACAAAATTGTCACTAAAAGTTGTTGTGATTAGTGGTAATTATATTTATGAGAAAATACAAGTTTAATTTGTAGTTATAAATGAATTACATTATTATTAAGAGAAAATTCTAAGATAAATGTTTTGTCACAAATGTAATCAATTTATAACAAAGATGCGACTATCTTGAAAAATACAACATAATTTAACCACTACGTCTTTCTTAATCGTGTGAGCTTCACCTATTTAGAGCAACAAAATTTTGAGATGTTATTCCCAATTTTATAGGGTTATTGATGAAATTGCCTTAACACACATTGTTTTACTAATTGGATCTCTATTATAATTTTTTCCGTAGACTACTTCATTTCACAAGACCTTTTTGATTTCAATAGAATCTACATCTTATAAAAGAAAAAAACAGTTTAGAATATCATCTAAAATGCAAAAATCGGTGGAGAAT
>JAJOOR010030353.1:0-11823 GCA_036250505.1 Solanum acaule | reverse complement strand
GAATTGGGTAAACTCGGTGGCGTTGGAAAGAGGACTCAGAGACCTTTAATTGGATAGGTAAAGGTCCACCTAATTCATTTTGAGCTAAAAGATATGACCATTTAAAGTTGACCCTTACAACTCACTAGTTCAAATGACTAGTTTCTGGACGTCACGGTCATTTCTCATCATTTCAACAAGTTCTCAACTCAAACTCACATGTGAGGCTCTAGTTTCACCAGTTCATTTTTAGGGTCGTTACAAAAGAGGCATTCTTTTTATAGTGGAGAGAGTATTAAAACTACTAAAATTGAAAATAGGAAAAAAACATGAAGTGCTTTTACAAAATTAACAACATAGATTCCAACATCAAGCTATAAGCTTAGTTGCTTGGACTCTTCGGTTTTGGTGCCACACCCGTGTCGACACGACATGGGTATGGGATCCGTGTCCAATTTGGTCAACCGATTTTGGGTGTTTTGACCAAAATCGATGGGGTAAGTGTGGACAGTTTTAATAATTGTCTGTAATCAATATAAAAGCTAAGGTGAAATTGAAGAAAATGAAAAACTTTTATCTAGAAATTTCTATGTCACTCCTTTTCCGTTAATCTCCTTCCATATTCTCCTCAAGTTCTCCCGTAATATATCATAATTTAGGTTTTCTATCTCTTCTTTTAAATATTTTAATTATTTTTAGGCGAATCTCCGCACCAGTATCCCTACATGGATCCATATCCCCGAATCTTATCACGAAGGATCCAACATCTATATCCGCACCCGTATCGGACACCCGCACCGAATCCGAGCAACTTAGGCTATAAGTGCTAAGAAACATACACCGCATTAACAACAAACAACAACATACACAAGGAATGTTGCATCTTTATTTCTGTTAGGTCTTTGTCAAATATAGAGGACCAGGGATCTTATACACGTATCTGAGTGGTGGAAATTGATTCTGGAGTTAAGCACACAGGGACTTGAAGCCTAAAATATTTACAAATGCTTCTGAATAGAGAGTTTAGACTTTATGAGATACTGACGGGATGCTTCCTTATGCTAGATTTGCTCAATGTCAAATGAGTGTCAATGTCTGATGTCGCCAATTAGATGAGTAACTTAGAATAAAGAATGGGGTTGTAATTAGCAAGATATCTTTTGATGCTCAAACAAGATAAGAATTTACTGGAATGATAATCAACTGAATATATAAGACAATACCAATGCTTCTATCTACTATTATACGACTTTCTCTAAATTCTTTTTTTGGTGCACTGATAATCTTCTTTCTCAGGACTTGCACTACTGTTCTTGGACATTCTGCAGCTTCTATGAGAAGGTAATAACCTGAAGTTCTCTTCCCTTGATAGTTATTAGCATATTTTAACTATTGTCCACCATACTGCTAATATTTGGTATAAGGTGAGTTTCTGGGACCTGAATTATGCCACCTTGTTAATGGGTAGGTGGTTTGCAATGTTATCTTTCATGTGGGTTGTATGGAAGGAGAGGGAGAGAGGGTTTGAAGGGATATAAATTGATTTTGTAAATGTAAGGATTAGCCTTTTTATCTCTAGTTTCTTTTTTGGTGCACCTATGAGGTCCCTGCTTGTATAGATGATTGAATGTCTTTTGTATAGGACCATATTTTTGTATAGGTTCTCTATTTCTTGGTATACAGCTTGTATACAGGATTTTCCTCAATCATTAACAAATTATTTAACCTTATCAAAAAAATTGGTGGGTGCTTTGTGAAGTATTAACTTAGAAAACTTTTACTAACAGCCCGTCTTTTGTGGCCTATAAAGTCACTTGAATAGTTTGTGTTTGCTTCTTTTCATTTTCGTGGTTCTGCGTTTCTTCTTCTTTAAAGTAGGTTTCATTACATCTTTGATTTTTCATTATATGACTGAGATGGCAGCTGGACATTCTGGCTCATTTTATCTTATTCTCCACTTCTCCTTAGCTTTCCACATTTTGAAATGCCAAACTTAGATGTTTAAGTCGAATAAAGAACTTCATCTCCATGCATCTATGCTTATATGGTGATTTTGAATAGAATTTGTTCTAAAAAGTTATTTGTCTCTTATTTTTTGTTTCTGTACATTCTATTCTCTCATGATTTCTCTGTATGTTAGTTATTTCTACCATATGAAAGGCATAGGACACAAAATGGAGAGCTTCAACTTCCTATTGTTCCTCCTCATGTTTCTTGGGGTATTGACAATGAGGTAACATTGTGTTTACTTTGTTGTTATGTGATGTATCTTCACATCTCCTGTATGTTGTACACCTTTTAATTGATATATGGGGAAGCCTATTACCATAAGTGGTTGAATCATCGACGTATTTTGACTTTGATCAAGCTCTCAAAGTTGATCATGGAGATCCTTCTTTAGTTGACTTAGACGGAAATCAGTATGGCCTTACTTCGGGATAAGGGCCACTAGGAAAATACTTTTTTTAAGTAAGGGGCAACTCGATTTAAGATTGGCCATATTTGGTTGTGCCCATGTGTAGCTAAAGTTTCTATTTGTTATTGTGCACAATGTATAACTAATTTATTTTTATTTTTTTAAAAGCTAACTCTAACATGCTTATAGTCGAATATTTTGAAGGAAATGTACAATAGTTGCTTTGAAGACATAGCTAACTCAATTCAAATTGCATTCTTTTGCTTTCTTTTGGTGTAAACTGTAAAGAGGAATTTGTAAATGAAGCATAATCAATACTTAGTCTCTTACAATACCTATAAAATTGGATAGGGATTTTTTTTCTCACTTGTAATTGCTACAACACTTGCTTAGTACTAGCATTGTGAGACAGTTACCTTTCTCTAGAAAGGACGTGTAGCGAATAAAGAAAAGTGAATTCATTGTTCAACCAGAGTCCAGAGGCAGATCTAGATTTTGAAATTTATGGGTTCCTACAATGATCAAGTTAATGTAAAAATAATTGTGTTCACAATCAACTTTTTATAAATACTTAGTGCATTTCTTAACAAACATAGGCTATGAAAAAAAAACACGGGGTCTCATGAACCCATATCTCAAGGGCTAGAAGTGGTGATGGGACAATCATATATTAAAGTCCTTGACAAAAGTGGGGTTGGACTAGAAATGAGTTTACTTGTAGAGGGAGTTGGTGGGTGCACACCTCATGGCTGTCTCTTTGCAGTTCAATGCTCCCGCTGGTCGCATTGCTGTCAAACACCTCAATCTCCCAGTCTGAGCCTCTAGTGAAGTGTCTGAAGGGTCATCAGATTGGACCATCATATTTAAATGTACAATAAAAAATTGAATGAAATAATACCAAATGTTATCTAGAAGAAAGCTTTTGATGAACTTTACTGTTCTGATTTGATTATTTTCTGAAGCTGGGCATTTTGTTTTGATAAGAATTAGGTTATGGAGTTGGTCTTTACTTCATCTAAATGTCGAATCAACTAATGTAGCCTTGTAGTATATGTATATATATACAAAAATGAACTATTTAAGGTAATTCTGCAGGGAAGTGTTTACCAAATTTCTGCATCAGGAAGGGCAGTAAGAGATTCAGCTGTTTGTTGTAGGCTAGGCTGGCAGGAGCAACACCTTCTTGGTTATGGTGAGGTTGCTGAGCCAATTGTAAAGGTCTGCTGCTGAATCCTTGTAGAGGTCTTTGGGCATTGATTTTCGTAAGTTTGATCCTGTCTATTGCCATGTACAAGTAATTTTGGTGTTTTTCATCTTTTATAGGACAGGAGTGCCAACAATACGCCAAAGTGTGCAAAGAGCCTAAAAACTAGTGGTAAGCTTGTTCGTCAATTATTTGCCAACATGACTTCTTCATACAACTCTATCATTGAGCTGTTTTCTACTCACCATTTCCCAATATGAAGTCTGGCACCCTCCAAAACTTTGGCCTTTAGTGGCTGTTAGTTAACACTGTAACTCTATCAGGATCATCTCCGAGAACTTTAGTTTTTGCTTTAACTAATACTCTATCAAAAAGGACTAGTGACCGCAACAAAACTTCTTGTTGTATTTAGGTTCTATTAAGCACCAGGGACAAAATGAAGTGGAGCACCCAATGAAAGCTGCAGAAATTGAAACATCTAAGACGTAAGTCGTACTTTATATTGATCCTTTCTTCTAATGTTTTTATCTCTCAAGTCAATCTTAAGTTATTTTGATGAAATCTAGAATGTTTCATTACAAATGCTAGTGGTACTTCATTTATTTTACGCTGCATCATTTGAATAGATATCTTGTACACCGGCAGTTTTTTATCACCCAAAAGAAAAAGAGTACTAGGAACTTCAGTAGTATTTCTCTATCTCTCTCTGTTTTTGGTTCCTCCGTTTCTGATGTAAAGATAAATTGCTTTCCATCTGCCAGGTTGGATGTCCAAGTTGTTGATGTTGGACCCCCCACTGATTGGGTGAAAATCAATGTTCGTGAAACAGTAAGTTCCTCTCAGACTAAAAGAATTAAGAACCAGTGCCTGGGCTTTTACGAGAGGAGGTATAATACCAATCATGCTACATGTTTCCATCAAGTGCATTTTCAATTTGTTTTCGTCTTTTTACACCATCTCAAAGCTCTAATGCCCTTATTTCTTGGTAAACATAGGTACGGGTTCAATCTGATCCAGCTGGTCGCCTGGTCATTACTGGTCAGCCAAACCAACTTGACAATCTTTCGGGTGTTACTGCCTTCAAGAAGGTACACACTTTGCTATTTATTTTACTGATTTTGACTTTGATAGAGTAATTCAATCTTTGCCTTACTTGCATCTTTTTGGACTGGTAAAGAGAAACTGTCATGCAGAAAACTTGATATTTCTTCAATGGATCTGAAAACTATATCGTTGTTACGTTTCTATTTGTTGATCACAACACTCTAAGAAGTCTACAACAATCAAAAGGTTCTCCATTTGTAAGTTGGCTGACGTAATTATTTTTTCAGGTGGTCACCTTACCTGCTAGAATTGATCAACTTCGGACTAACGCTGTTGTCACCCTTCATGGGTGTCTTCATGTGCATGTGCCCTTTGCGCAGCAAAATCTGTGAGTTAACAAAGCAGGAGCGTTGCCTGAAGCTGAAGGTGGTGGAAGATGTTTATCAAAATATCAGTAACACCACCTTCATTGTTGAAGACTCGTATAGCATCGGTAAGTAGCTATCATGGAGTTTTTCTCCTTACAAGCTCCTTGCATGTGGTTTGATTGTGCGATTTGTCGGAGGGTCTCAACTCCCATCCCATCTCCCCAAAATCTTTTTCTTTCTTAGTTAAGCCTAGCCTACTGTTTCTTCTCAACATTAAGAAGATGATTGAGAGGAGATTTGCTTGAGAACAGAGAAAAAAAGTAGAGTTTTGGAGGATGAAAATTGCTTATTTGGTAGCAGGAAAAGAAGAAATTTAAGGAAGAGTGTTACTAATGTCTCTTGAAAATCTTGATTATAAGCCCCTTAAATTTATTGGGTACTAATACCAAACATCACATATCTAGGAAATATTAGAAATAATTACTCCTTTCGTTTCAATTTATGTGACATTTTTAAAATTTTGAGATTTAAAAAGGAATATTTTCTTTAATCGTAGTTTTTCGTATGCCATTCAAATATTTTGAATTCAGTTTTATATAGTTTTTAGATATATAGAATTTTTTACTAAACATTTAAATATTTCATATTCGAATTCATAGTCAAATTAAATAGGTTTGACTCTTGAAATCCACGCCACATAAATTGGAATAGAGAGAATAAAAAAAGAAGCATGAGTCAATATATATTAATATATCAATATCAATTTCTCCTTATTCTCAAACTAGTTGGCATAACACAAGTTTCAACTAAGGAAAAAGGTGATTATTACGGTAAAACCATTTTTTTGGGTACAAAGTGCCACCAAAAATTTACAATATAATATCACGTACATATAGATGATAGTGTATATCTAGAAACTAATTCCCTTCTTCATATGAATTTGAGTAATGGTAAAGATGGAGAGCTAGTGAATGATAGGGTCTCAATTTATAGTGGAAAGTTGAATAAAGAAGGCAAATCCACTACTATGGAAATGAAACCAATAGAGGCCACATTGTTGACTTTTTTTTTTTTTTGTAATTGGCCTATAATTGTTGGTGGCATTGAACAAAAGATGATGAAAATTGTATATAACCTTGTCCTACTAGAGATGGTGCTTTTGGCAATAAGTATACTAGGTCAGTGGGGTCTCACTAAATGTAAAATCATGTTTAGTCTCCATCGAAAGGAGACGTAATTTCTTAATTTTATCAATAATTACCTTCTAATTGATATAAGTGTGTAGAAATATTTATTTTTTATCAATTTTAATTAGCAGATAAAATTCAAATATCTCTTTATTTCTATTATCAACATATATATCATTCGTCTAACTAGTTTATTAATATAAATGAAATATACGTAGCTTGTACTCACTAGTTTATATTATAGGTATAGTATATATATCTTATATATAATATAGGCATAATACATATATTGGACCTTAAACTTGGCTTCAAATTTTAACTTTGACCTCCAACTTTCAAAGTGCACAAATAGACACTTTAACTATCCAACCTTTTAATAAAGAAACATGCGTGTCTTACATGGCAAAACACGTGATGTGCACGCATTTTGCGCGAGTGAGAAGTAATTTTTGAGGCACACAACAGTGAAAAAAATGCTGAAATGACAACTCTACCCTTAATTAATTTTTTATTTTTTTTTTAGTTCTAAAATTGACGTGTAAAGTGTTTAATTAGTTGGCAGCCATTGAGTGGCTCACTAATACACGTGGCAGCGTTTGCATTTCACGCTCTTGGCTCCAAAAATCGCGTGTTTATTTATTAAAAGGTTGGATAGTTAAAGTGCTTATTTGTGCACTATGAAAGTTGGAGGTCAAAGTTAAAATTTGAAGCCAAGTTTAAGGTCAAATATATGTATTATCCCTATAATATATGTATATTTTGTTTAAATATATACATTACATATACTTTTTGTAATCGGATGATTCAAATCTGTAATTATATCCCTTATTTATTTTATTTCCCTAAGGTCAGAGGCGTATCCGGGATTTTGAGATGATGGGTGCTCTATAACAAAAAGGTGGATCTAAGATGTAAATTTTGATCGGTTTGACATTTAAGTTCTTATCACTGAAAACCATTAAAATTTTAAAATTATAGGTTCAAAATTATTTTCTATCTATCCATACCACTTAGAGAGGTGTTACCCGATTTTAGAAAGGAAAATAAAACAAGATAGATGAAAGATTCATATTTCTAACCTCACAGAGGTGCACCTATCATCATTGCACGACATTATATGATACTTTGGGTGTGGGTTCATACATCTAAATTTAAATATTTTTTTAAAACTATAACACTACTATATATGATTTCGGGAGGGGGAATGAGTTCATGTGAATCTGATGACCCCTTTTTGGATATGCCTCTGGCAAAGGTTAGTTCCAAGATGCAAATTTCTAACCGATGGAAATCTGTTCACGATAGTATACATCTGTAATGATCCGGAAGGTTATGTTTGGAATTTTTCATAAAATTACCATTTTACCCCTCTCATTATCGATCCCAAGGAATTTCTAATTGAGTTTTGAAGGTTGATTTCAAACTTTGAGTGAAAGTTGTGAATTTATGAAAGTTTTTGAAATTCAAAGGCTGAAGTTGTTAAAAAGTGGTAGAATAGGGTTCCGTCGATTCCATCAGTCCCGAAATGTGGAAATTGGTCTATGAGAGTTGTTAGTTTTAGATTCAGAGTCTTTTTGAAGATTTGAGGTCCTAAGTTGGAAATTGTTGAGATTTTAGCCTTTGGGTTGACTTTGGTGAACATTATCAGTTTGGATGTTTGGATCAAAATTTCGAGAGTTCCATTGGATTCGGGGGAGATTTTAGGCCTAAGTGAGGTATTGCTTGGATTGACGAGAGGGAGTTGCTCGGATGGTAAGCACCCCTCAGTTCCAACCCGAAGGTTGCGAGTTCGATTTACCAAGGGAGCAAAAAGGGTGGGAGCTCCTAGGGAGGGTAAGAAAAAAAGAAGAAGAGGTATTGGTTGAATTTTTAGAAGTCCCGAGCTTGATTTGGCCTTTTAGGCGTTATGATTAGTTTCTTGTGACTTTCACGGATTTCGGATCAATGAGACCTCAGATTCGTATTTCGATGGTTTCATTGAGTCCAAACCATCGAGTGTAGTCAGTTTGCATATATGGTTTGTGTGTACGGGATTCCAAACGGTCGATTCAATGATTTAAGACTTGGCTGTTTTTTTTTGTACTAGTGTGCCTCACGATTGCGAGGGGTTTTGATAGCTTTCACGAGGGACAGGTCGCTTTCGCGAAGGGCCTATTGGCGATTGTGACCTTTGTGAAAGCGAAGGCCGATATATTATTGGGGTTCGCTTTTGCGAATTAATTAGTTGTCGCTTTTGCGACATTGAGAGGGGTTTTGAGCAGAAATTTTGGTGTTTAAAACTCATTTTTCATTTTTGAGCTTTGTAAAATCCTTTGAGACAATTTTAAAGAGATTTCTTGTACTAAATCATTTTGGTAAGCCTTTGTAGCTCTAAAACTTCATTTCCATTGGATTATTTATGAATTTTAATATCAAAACTTAGAATTTTGATTGGTGAATGACAAGGTTTTCAAGAATTTGAGTTCTAAAGTTAAATTGTGATTGTGAACTGATTTTAATTACTTTTTCGAAATAGTTTTCTCCAATGAGTTTCTAATGCCTTGGATAACATTTTCAAGTAAAAAATTTCTGATTCAAACTTTATTTTCAGAATTGGGTTTTTGAGTTGCTTTGACCCATTTTTCAAAATGTGTGAATTAAGAGTTGTTATTTCCAAAATCTTATTATGATTACTTGATTGAATTAGATTGTGATTACCTGATTGAATTAGATTGTGAGGCTTTGAATATTATTTAGAAGAGGAAGACCCAAGTCTTGGATTGACTTTGATTGATTTGAGGGAAGTGATTTCTAAACCTTGTAAAACTTGTCAAATTCTTGTATTTTTCCTTCATTGTTTGTGGGGGGGAGTAATGGGAACAGGGTGATGGGTTCAATTATTCCACTTGATTGATTTTAATTAATAAAAATAGATGAATGGAAAAGACAATGTGTTGATCATAATGCTTTGTGAATTGCCTTGTTGTGGACCCTCATTTGTTGATTGATGAAAAGCCTTGATGGCATTGTTGTGGCCTTGAATTGCTTGAATTGTTCTCTCTTCCTTATGGTGTGAAATTACTTATTTGCATTAATTGTTGTGCACCGTGATGATACATGTAATGTTTATGCCGAAGGAAAACGATTCTGGCAAGTGATATGATATAAAGCCGAAAAATGGTTTCGGCTAGTGATATTATGTTATAAAGCCGAAGGAAAATGGTTCCGGCTAGTGATATAAATGCCAAAGGAAAATAGTTCCGCCAAGTGATATTTTGTTATAAAGCTGAAGGAAAATGGTTTCGTCTAGTGATATGAATGTTGAAGGGAAATGGTTCCGGCAAATGACATTATGTGAAAGCTGAAGAAAAATGATTTTGACTAATGATATCGTGCCGAAGGAAAACGATTCTGACAAATATTGACTATTGTGATCGATCAAGTTCAACTTGATGCATATGATTGAGCTGCTTGATGCATATGATTAATCTATTTGGTGTATATGATTGATCTATTTGATGCATGAGATTGACATACTTGGTACTTGTGATCAAATTACTTGATACTTATTGGTCATTGAGCTGTGACTATTGGACTGTAATTGTTAAGCCTTGTGAATTTTGTATTGTAGAACTATTAGGTTGGACTGATTTCTATGTAGGTTATAGTTTGAGGAGGTTTGGTAGTTTGAGGAGGTTTGGTTGGGATGAAAGGAGTACTCGATTTCTCTCTAGTTTTGCTTTGTTAAGCAGGTTGCTTGTTGAATACCGTGTTGTTTGGTACTTACTTCTTGCTTCTACACTTGTGTAGGTTTCGAGCTTGAATCCACGTCATCTTCTTCTTTTCCTATTTTCTGAGGCCTGTCAAGGGACGTTGAGAGGTAGTTACTTGTCATCCTGGTGGGCCCTCTTGTTATTTTTTCTTTATGTTTTGTTCTATTCTACAAACAAAGACATTGAGACTTGTATTATCTTTTAAATTTTGTATCTTCATATTTGTGTCTTGTACACGTGACAACTAGGTTTTTGAGTTATTTTAGAATGAATAAGTTTTCCGCCTTTATCTTGTTCTTTCTTTACTTTCTGCATTTCTTTCGTTTCGTTGGGCAGAGTCTGACTTGTCTTGATAGGAATAGATGAGTGTTGTCATTTCAATTTTGGATCGTGACAACATCCTAGTAACTACATAAACCTATTAGTTGGTCATATATAATTATTTCAATGTTATTTCACGTGTCAAACCAAAAGTGTGTATAAGACTATAAGCCAAGAGGGAAAATCAACAAAAATTCATAAGTTGATTTTAACACTTACTTATAGGCTTTTTAGTTCTGGTTTAACTAACCCTTTTGATCATTTAATGACTGAACTATATTAGTAATGTGTAACACCTCGACAATTTCTAAATTAAGACTTGAAGCATTCTTCATTTGAGTATAAGGTCGTGCCAAGTGATTCTTAATTGTTCTTGGGTGTTAAGGTAATTTCTTTAGTGTTATAATGGATTTGGATATGACTTAAGGTCACAAGAACCCCTAGCACAAAGTTGAGTTGAAAGCTTCTTTACCGATTAAGTTTTGACATAAGATTCTACTTAGGTTAACTTCAAACAATCATATCTCCTAGCACATAATGAATTAGGTGGCCTATTACCTACCAAATTAAAGGTATTTGAGTCTTCTTTTCGACCCCACAACGTTTGCCTAATTTCATGTTCAGAGTAAAAAGTATGACCATTTTACGAGAGACTGTCATACCAAAGTTTTCTAAATCTGTGAATGGTGACTCCAACCGACGGGCCGTAGATTGAACGACGACCCATCCTGTCGGGTCATCGATAAAGTACTTGGAGTCAACTTTTGGGACCCAAATCCTACGGATCCAACCAATGGGCCGTAAGTCCACCTACAGGCCGTTGTTTGGACTCGTAAATGGACTTTGATCCTTAAAAACTCAATATAGAAGCCACAGATGGGATCTATGGTCCATAGATCAAACGACAAACCATAGAAGGTATTTTTGTCAATTTTAAGAAGGGTAGTTTAGTCTTTTCCCACCCCTTCTAACCCTAAACCACGACATTTTTTTATTTAATTAAGTGTCTAAACAGTATTAAAACATTATTTGACATTCTTTAACACTTCAAAGACTTAGAGCAAGGATTCAAGAGGAGAAAAACTAGGGTTTTCAAGTGTTCTTCAAATTTCATCTATTTCACCAAGAACTTTGTTCTTCCCAAGTATGTCAAGCTATCATAGTGTTGGACTAGTTCGTCCTCACACCCTACATCTACTTTCAAATCAATAAAAGAGTAATCTAGGGTTCTATCCTTAGATTTCAGTATTTTTGAGATGAGTTGATATTGATTTGCTGAATTCGTGAGTTGTTGATTTTCAATTCCTATTCCAAATCAGTGAATTGTCATACAATGTGACTTGTGATTATTGAGTTGATTGTTGTCACGACCCAAGCCTAGAGCCTAGACGTGACTGGCGAATGGAGAACCCGAAGGAACCCCAAACAAGCCTCATAGCATATCATTACACATTCTTGGTCGCGGAAGCAATTAAAATGACCATAAGCAATAAGCATAATCAAGGGGGAAATCAGGACTAAGGGAGCAAGAGAAAAAAAAAAGGAATGATAC
>JAJOOR010030352.1:0-13003 GCA_036250505.1 Solanum acaule | reverse complement strand
CCCCCCCCACCCCCCCCCCTCTCTCCTCCGTCTCCAACCCCCCCCCCCCTTCTCTTCTTCTTCTTGGAATTTCATCCCACCACACCTCTTCATTCTCTCCTTCATCCACTTTCTTCTCAACTCACACTTCTTTTTCACTACAAATCAACCGCCCACCTAACCACTTAGTCTAAAAGTCTTTTAGATTTTAGCTTTTTAGTCTAAATTTTAGGCTTCAAAAAAGAGGTCTAAGTATGGATTAACATGAAGGATAATAGTGGATATTGAAAAGTTAAAACTTCATTGATAAGTTAGAGAAAGCTTGAAAAATAACAAATGGGTCTTCTGAATTTGTGAAATTAATTCAAAATTGTGATTGGGATTAGTTGGATTTGTGGTGGTGAACTTCTATTTGAATTTTCAAGTCAAATGGGGAAAAATCTCATCTATTTGACATGAATTTAGTGTTCAATTTGGAATAAATATGAAGAACATGCTTATTTGAAATATATATATTTTTTTAAAATGCTTATCTAAAATCTCCAGAAATTACAAAAGTGGCTTAATTGATTATTTTTTTCAACTTTTAACATGTAATTTCTTACATGTCATTAAAAATGACATGGAATTCCACGTGTAAGCAATTGTACTTCACACACACTAGTCAAATGAAAAAAAGGTTTAAAATATTACGTTCTGATGAGTTTAGGGGTTCAGTTGACAAATTAATAAGTAAGAGGGTCCAACTTACAAACGAAGCCAAGTACAGGGGTCTCCCAAGTCATTCCGCCTATATTGAAATACTTTAAAGGTGATTTATTGGCATCCATGGAGAAAAGAGTTTTACATCTGTTGGTCAAGTGATATGAAGATGAAGATGGAGTGAAAAAGAAGAAAAAAAAAAAAATATTTTAAAAAATTAAATAATAAGTGATGTGTCATATAAAATCTTATGTGGGTGATGACATGTAATTTTTATTGTGCGTTTGAAGTTCACACAAGGCCAAAGGGGTTTAAAATGTTGAGTTTCATTGAATTTAAGAGTTCAGTTGGTAAATGATTAAGTAAACATTGAATTTAAGAGTTCAGTTGGTAAATGATTAAGTAAAAGGGTTCAAATTACAAACTCATACAATTACAAGGGTTCATCAGACCATTTTGCCTTAATAATAAATGATTTCTATTCTTTTACCTTCTTCCCCAGCTATCATAGTGGCTACTTCATTTTTCTCTTTTTTTACATCTAAAATAAAATCTATATGACATGATGTATATAGAAGTGTATATACACTATTATAAATAAAAACTACATATATATATATTCTCATACACTGTTATATTATGCATTGTATTTATATTCTTGTACACTATTCTACATCACATATAGATTATACATATAATGTAACAAATAATGCATCTGCTTTGTATAATCATGTATAAATCTTGTAGTTATGTATAAATAATCTATTTATTTGTATAATTGTATATAAATAATGTGTTTATATTTTGTAGGAGTGAATAACAAGTCATTATATATTTTGTTATACAGGAGAGTAATATTAATATAATAACTGACATATCTCGAAGGTTAGATGACAAAGGAAAAACTCAAAATTTCATTCAACAAGCACAACAAAAATAAGAGCATTAAAAGGAAGGGAAAAGGAGAATAAGATGATGAATTCATATAAAACATAGCTAATATATATTAGCATATATGGATGTTGGTATACCTATATGTGTTAGGACCGAAATAAGCAAGTGTAATGCGGAAGCTAGCAAAGCAAACCTCAAAAGACCATGAGTAAGAAGATAAACGAGAAACACACCAAAAGACACAAAGATTTAATGTGGTTCGGTCAATCGACCTACGTCCACAAAGGAGATGAGCAATCCACTATAATTATGAGAGTACAAAATATAGAGAGAAATAACCTCAACCAATTCACTCAGAATACAAGTAGGTTCACAAATTCTCCCCCATAACCGACACTCTCAAAACCCTAGGACTACATTGTGAATGCTGATTAAGTTAGAAGGAACAAGCCTATATTTATAGATTCCTAAAACTTTTCCTACAAGAAAAGGACTAGTCAAAATATTAAAATCTTTTCCTAAAAGGAAAACATTTTTATGGTAAGAAATCATGGCAAATAAAACCCAACAAATCTCTCCCTTGGCCTAAATTTCTGACAAAATAAATTTGTCCACCTTCTTCACACAATCTTTAGGATCTTGCATCTCTTCTCCATAATCTCCTCCATCAAATCTACGTCTCGACACAGAGAACCTCTCTGAAACAGATTCTCCAACAAAATCTTCATTACTGTCAAAAAGGTTGCGGCTAGAACTACACTCGCCAAGATGAACACCCATCTGTAACCTGGTTCCATCATTGAACCATGACTTTGATACCACTTGTTAGGACCGAAATAAGCAGGTGTAATTCGGAAGCTAGCAAAACAAACCTCGAAAGACCATGAGTAAGAAGACAAACGAGAAACACACCAAAAGACACAAAGATTTAATGTGGTTCGGTCAATCGACCTACGTCCACAAAGGAGATGAGCAATCCACTATAATTATCACAGTACAAAATATAGAGAGAAATAACCTCACCCAATTCACTCGAAATACAAGTAGGTTCACAAATTCTCCTCATAACCGAAACTCTCAAAACTCTAGGACTATATTGTGAATGCTGATTAAGTTAGAAGGAACAAGTCTATATTTATAGAGTCCTAAAACCTTTCTTACAAGAGAAGGACTAGTCAAAATATTAAAACTTTTTTATGGTAAGAAATCAGGGCAAATAAAACCCAACAATATGATCGTGAAATGTAGATTTCAGAAAATAGTAATACTAATGATTAGAAACAAATTGAAATTTTTGGGTAATAATAGACCTAAAATATAATTTTAAAAAAAGGAATGACTTAAAGATTTCAGGGATTATATATATTAGCATCGATCCAACTCACAAGAAAAAAACAAAGTCAAACATTTTTACATGACTTTGCAATACATGAAAAGAGATTTGAAAGACGAAAGGAAAACAATGTGAAAAGAAGTAAGAAAGTGAAAATTACAAAAGCATACTACTTAAAGACACAATTGACCATTCGGTGAAAAATATTAACAATCGAATAACCCAATAAAGTTAATTTACAATGTTGTATCCATTTTTGACCTTTTCTACTCTCTTCATTTTTCGCTGGCCATTTTTTTATACAATATATACACACATTATATACATTTTTATTAATAGACTTCATATACACATTATGTCACTTTTTATATACATCATATACATATTATATACATTTTTTATATATTTTCATACACACCATATCACTTTTCATACAATATATACACATTTTATATATATACATATATATATATACACACACACACACACACTCTTTTATTCTTTATTTTTATACAATATATACATTTTTATTCCTTTTTATACAATATATACACATCATATCTATTTCCCTCCGTTCACATTTCATATATGAACTTCATGTTCATCAAGGACAAAAGGGTATGATGAAGCTAAATTCGAAACCTTCAAGTTTCATTTTTATTGAAAATCTAATTTCTGATTTTTAAATTCATGTGAAATACACCACAGCTATGGTAGAAATCAACAACGCTAATAGAAAAGAAAGGTTAAAGAGTTCTGATTTTCAGTGATAAGCAGATGCAAGAAGCAGAGGGATGCACGAAAGCAATAGTTAGGTCAAATTTGATTAACTAGAGGCCGAGCAACACCTCTAGGTAAGGATGTACATTGATCGGATTGGTTAAGATTTTTTAGATACCAAATCAAGTCATTTATATCAGATTTCTAAATCTATAAACTAAAATAAATTAATAAAAGTCGAGTTTTTCAACTTTAATTTTTTTTTAAAATATTAGAGTTTTTTCCGATAAAATCTTCGTACAAGTGTTTTACAAGTATTCTGTATGACCAATGAAACACTAACGCTACTTATATATCTATAGACTCGAGAAATGCTATAAATTCTAATTAATTTGCATATATACTTTATATTCTATGAAACTCTTGTCAAGATTTATAAAAATTACGTAATCGATCATTCTAACAAACACATGAGTACGTGGATTTGCATAAAACTCCTATGGTTTACTACACCTTGAATTATTTATTTTCTTTGATTCTTTTGGGGTGTGTCCAGAATTGTTAATATAAATAAGATCGACACGTACAGTAATATACTATAAGTTTGGACCACAATTATTAATTAAAAGAAGAAGATGCACTGCAGCTACGTACCTAATAAAGCTTCCATCCCACACCATTCTCTTTGGATCCACCTGACCAACTAGTACATACAACTTTTTCATCTGCTACTTAATTCAGACAACAATTAATTGAAGTTAAGACAACAATAATAATATATTCAGTGTAATTTTATAAGTGAGATTTGATGAGAATAGAGTGAATGCATATTTTATCACTATATCGATCGTAGAGGTAGAGAGAATGTTTTTAAAAGACCTTTAATTCAAGTGCAACAAATATTCCGGCTATAAAGAAGAAGAAAACAATAACATTGCAGTAGTCGAAACACAATAAACAGCTATCAAAAGTGAGAACTATAAGAATACGGCTAATTCAACGACAGACACCAAGCCTGAATCCTCGAAAGCAAGGCAACAACACACTACATATACCTACTAACATTCTACCTAATACGCAATCTCCGCACACTCTCCTATCTAAGTTATTATTATTATTATTATTATTATTATTATTATAGTAAAGAACAATTATTTTGTTTTATATTATTATAATGACATACATGGTAATGGCAACACAGAAGGACTTATCGATCGAAACTTCCTCTAAGGAAAAAAAAAGAGGCAAATTGATCATGTGATACACATACTGTATGAATCTTAATTTGATATGTATACAATATTAAAATCATACTGAACCCATTAATTTTAAATCATAACTTTGCCTTTAATTAATTTGTACCTTAGTTGTGGGAAAAAGGTTTAGGAAGGCTCCAAGGATCCTGTGGAAAAACCAAAAAGATAATAAGTTAAATGGGTGGCCATGTGCATGCTTAACGTTGGTGGAAGTTAATTTATCTTACTTTATGTTGTTTAAGTTGCTCATTGGTTTAAGACTTGCTTCTTCTTTCACCTTTTAACGTAACAATTAATTAAAGTGCGAAGGGTTTGGTTTCCCAGTAAAATCATCATTAGACGTTTCAGGTTTAATTCCAAACCGGCCCAATGTATCAAAGGAAGATTGATGTATTTATGTTACATTCATTTTAAACTTAAATAACTCCAAAAGGTGGTTGATAAAAAAAAATCATGTACGTTGAGGTTGTGATGACTGCTCTCTATTTATAATTTTAAAAAAAATTGAGTTTGAGCTTGGGTATGAAGTCGCATTTAATAGCTAGAGAACTTTATTTCTAAATGAGACTTTTCGATATGATCTGAAAATGGTGTCAGATAACAAATGTAAATAAAATCATCGGTTCTATAATTAGTTCAAGTCCGGTTTGATTATATTCATGAGTAGGTGCACTAGGGCAGGAGCCAAAATGTTACTTACGAGTTTGATCGAACTCAATAACTTTAGTTCACTAATTATGTACAAAAATAAAATTTAAGATTTAGTTACTAACCCCAAATATCACTATTCTGAAATTTTAATCTCATAAAGTTCAAATATTAACTAGCCGGAAGTTTGTGGAAATTGGAATATGGAATATATGACATTAACATTTGGTTAATGGATTCCAAGGGCATTATTTTTATAGTCACAATCTACCAATATTTTGGCACAATTTATGGCGTAAATTATGGATGGTTGAATTCTTAGGCATATATGGGTTAAAAAAATATGGATTAGGGAGGAGTATTTAATCTCGGCATCGCAATCCATGCGCAATAAGAATTCGTAGAAAATAAATTCGTGTTGGCCTAAACTCAGACTATAAAATAAATATGAATATTTACAATCATCACATTATATAAATGTCATTTAAGAAGTTAGCGATTCTGAATAAAATAATGACATTGATTCAACTGCCACTATATGTGTCTTTTATTATAGTGAATTGAATTTTCTTCCATCAGAAACATAATAATACTGTGCAAATATAGTAAAAATTAAATAAATATTTTTGTTTATATTAACAGTGAAATTCCTTAACATTAAGAAAAAATCTACTATAAAAAAGACAGATTTAGATCACTCACGCCTCTCAAAACATTAATTCTTGCATAAATTGCTGGCTCCGTCCAGTGTTTGATTTATGTATATGTATAATATTTTATTACTAGGAGAGACCATTTCATTATACGTGTGACAATATTGATCACCCATCACGAATCTATGGACATAATCGCACAGATCCCTATTCGTGTTGAAAAATTCCATATTAAAAAATAAAGCTCCATAACAAAAACAATTTTATATCAAATAAAGCTCGAACCTGAAATTCCTGTTCATGCTTAATTGCTTTTAAAGATAGTTAACGTATAAAAAACAAAAATAGTTTCTCTAGGTCATTAACTTCGTACTAAATAATTTGGATACACACCAGAATATACATGACTCGTGAAGGGAGCTATCAATATTTAAATGAATGTACAGACAAATTCGATGGAACTAAAAGCTGATTAAGGTGTAATTAATTAATATTATTTACTAATTAATTAGGACCACTAGAGCAAAAGCTTTATATTTTGAAGGGAGAATAAAAAGGTGAACGCACAGTTAAGAACATGATAAAGATAGCTTAATGTCATTACATACTGTATTAAACTAATTAATTAAAATGTACATCTATCAAGAGGATGATTCTGATTAGCCAAAATTTTGGCTTTTGATCCAATAGGCTACCTATTATAAATCAATACGAATCTTTGTTATATACGTTGATAGTGTAAAAATATTTATATTGATTGTCACATGATTATAATATAATTTTTCAAGTTACCATAGTAAACTTGTAAATAAATATTACTTTAATTTGATGATATGAAAAATTTATAAAATAAAAAAAGTTAGTAGTGAATTAAAATTAATGTATGTATAATATAATATTCCAAGTTGGAAGATTGGAAACATGAGCTTGACTTGTCGGGATAAACATGACACCAATTAGCTTAAGCAAAATGAAACAAAATGCATTATTTTAAGAGATAATTAAAAAGTGTTTATGACAAGGAATCCTCTCCACATCATGCGCATCTTCTCTTAAATAATTAATTAATTAATTAATTAAAGGCTTAATTAATAAAGTTTCCTTAAAACAAGGGGCATAATTAATCAACATTTAGCAGCTGCCAGCCTAGAAGAAGGAGCTAGGAATCTCTTTTTTTAAGTCTCTTTCACACATTTAATTTCATCCTTATCCACCATAATTAAATTTACTTTCATCCAATTTGTTAACATAGATTAGCTAGGAGTAGTACATTACAACTACTAGTAAATTATCTTAATCCTTTTGTTACTCATCTTATCCTTCTTTCTTAAGATCAAATTAAATCAACTTCCATGTAAATATAGGCAGGCCTAGCTCTTTTTATAGCTTGACTTTATATAGGTGATTAGAACACTAATCTTCCAAGCATGCTTATGACCTTTTAAAAAAATAATGTACTATTAATTACACTTTGATATGAATTCAAGAATAACTCAATTTAAAGTCAATTAGTGTATGCCATGGCCTCTTAAAGTATAATTTGACACCACGCATAATTTTAATAGCTCCTAGCTAGTTTCCTTCTCCCTCTTACTACAATACCATTAAGAAACGTTTGGTAGCAGCTTTGAAGGTGAGTTATATGTTGGTATTGAATTCTGTATAATTAATATCATGTTTGGTAGTTAATTATGAGGTAAATTGTTCATGTATAAAATCAGCACTATATATGGTTTGTTATTTTGAAATATGCATAACTAATACATGTATAAGTTATGAGGAAATCTATATATTATTTAAATACATGAATAACTAATCTTTGCATATAATTACATGCACAAAATAATACATATATTCTCTTGTAACTAATACATTAATATTATTTGCATAGCTCTTATTAGCTACTCCTTCCGTCTCTATTTACTTGTCAAATATTTTCTAATTTGATGTCATTTTTGATAAATCAAGAAAAGACAATTTATTTTTCATATGATACCCTCAATTTATTAACATCGAGTTAATGTATTTGAAAAATGTAGTGAATAAATATATTTGGGATCCTATCAATTAATAGGGGTAAAATAGTAAACTCACTATACCAATTACTATTTTCTTAATAGGTGTGTCAAGTCAAAATTTGACAAGTAAAAAGGAACGGAGGGAGTACCAAATTAAATGACCCCTTATTGAATAATACATAGATTCTCTTGTAACTAATCTCTGCATATAATTACATAGACAAAATAATACATATATTCTCTTGTAACTAATTCTTACATTAATAATATTTGCATAACTCTTAATTACTAGCTACTAAATAACCCCTTATCGAATATACATGGATTCCCTCGTAATGCATAACTCTACCAGTTACCCAACGACCCCTTATCGAATAATACATAACTTCTCTCGTAACTAATTCCTACATTAATAATACTTGCATAATTCTTACCAGCTACTAAATGACCCCTTATTATTTCAATTTACGCGACATTTTTTTTTTTTGAGACTCAAATAATATAAAGTCATGACCAACATTTTATAATATATATATATTTTATAATTATATTGATACGAGAAAAAATGCAATTTATATTTTTTGAATATCTAAATTTCAATTCAACAATCTTAAGTTGATCTAATCAAACTTGATTTTAATTTTTTTTAGTCAAATTGACTAGCTAGCTAGGTGTCACATAAATTAAAACGAAGAAACTGCTTTCATGGTGTGCATGCCACTCATCAAACACAGGAAGTTCCGAATTGGGTGTGAAAGTTACGTGTTGTTTGTGACCGAATTTAATGTTTCACTCGAAAGGAAATACGTAAATAAGTTTGTGAAAATTTCATAGGGTAGGACCTTTATGTATAACTTAAAATGTGTATAGATGAATTGAATGGTGATCATCAGTACAATGCAAACATGCAGACAGGTAAACAAACGCACAATATTATTATGTAAATTATATTCCATGTCTAACTGGAATTTCCACAAACAAATAAAGGTGACATTTTACTTTTTCAGAAGAGATTTGATTGTATATTTTAGATAAAAAATAATAATTTAAATTTAAAGGGTAGGGGCAAGATGCCCCTGTATATTATTATGGAAAAATTTTAGAAATCCCACATTTTAGTTTACTTATTATCATTATCCCCTATAAATTTTATAAATCTCCAAAATCCCTCATTTTCGCGCATCAGATTAGTGTATTTCGTACATCAGATTAGTGTATCTCGCGCATTAGATTAATGTATCTCGCGCATCAGATTAATGTATCTCGCGCATCAAATTAGTGTATCATGTATAAAATGTAATGTATCTTACTTAACGATTAATGTATCTCGCGCATCAAATTAATGTATCAATGCTTATATTATTGTACTCGTTTGAGAGATTTCTGTAATTTTAAACTTTTAAGGGATATATTATAATTTTACCTTAAAAGTATATAATTTTTGTAATTTGCCTATTAAAAGAAAAGCAAAAAAAGTTGCACAACTATCCTGGTCCAAAAGCTGGCACAAGACAAGAACAAACAAAGACAAAAAAGATTTAAAAAAACAATAAGGAAAGAAGAACCCATTGAGAAAAGAAGAGTCCTCTGCCAGAAACTTGGCAGTGGAACGGACCCAGCAGAGATTCCGCACATCGGAATAATTTTACTAGTTTAACAAAATTAATAAGTATTTAGCAAAAAAATATATTCAAAATTTGAATGTATGACTAAATACTACTTTAACTGCGACTCAAACCTTAAAATTTTCAAATAAAATAAACAATATTTTATTTTCACAATTAAGCACATAGTTACTAAATTTCATTTCGAATCATACTACATCAAATAATTCGAGAGTGAGTGAGAGATATCTTCTATTATATTAAAATTTTAAAAAAAAGTACAGTAAAACCTCTATAAATTAATATAGGTGGACCATGAAATTTTATTATTTTATAAAGATATTATTTAATCGATAAATTAATAATTATTAATTTAAAGAATGGTTTGAGATTTGATGAAGGTTAATTTTGATTATATCAAAATCATTGTATCTTACTAATTTATCTATCATATTTATTGATTTCACATAAAAAAAATTATTATACATAAAGTACAACGAATACATCAAAATCATTGTATCTTACTAATTTCAACCTTGTGATGCTGTGATAATAAGAGTTTTCAAGATGTATTATCGAACATATTTTATCGTAGGATATTAGAAGGCTATGAAGTGGGACAAACTAATTCAACAAAGATCAATGTTTTGGATGCTATCAATTTTGCAATCTCTATTTGGACAACAAATGTTCAGCAAAGAGACAATAGCAAATTATTTTCGACACTGTAAAATTCGTTCGGAGGATATAATCTCAGAGAATTTGAATGAACCTACTTGTGAAAATGTCATTCATGAACTTGAGGTCATGATTAATGATCTCGGCTACCACAATAAAATGGATGTCAATAACCTATTGGATTATCCGGGTGAAAGTGATACATGTTTAGAGGTCCAAAGTTTAGAAGAAATTGTGGATACCATCAGAAAAAGCAATGTTGAAGATGAAGTTGAAGATGATACTATACCTTTGGAACCAGTTACGCGTATGAAAACACTTATCACATCTAGAACTCTTTCACAATTTTATGGTGCAGTTTGAAAAGACAACACTGGAGCTCTTGGATACAATAAGAAAAGTTAGAAATGAGCTTCAACTAAATTTAAATTTTAAGAAAAACCAGAACACAAGAGAATCATATTTTACTAAATTGTCTTAAATATATTTGCACTAAAGAATTATTAATTTATAATATTAACGGGACCATATATTTACATAGAGGTCTTCTGAAAATATACTATCTTATCGAAATTGGTGATATTTTTCATTTGCCCAAGTTGGGACCGAAGAAAAGTATTAATTTAGAGAGATTATTAATTTATCGAATATTAATTTACATAGATTTTACTGTAGTAGTAATATTGTTGAATTGAGATTGAAATATGTGACTTGTGAGTATAGTAGGGCACCTTTGATTTATTTTAGTGTGAGAGAAGAAAATTATGGAAGTGGCAGACCTTGTGACTTGGAATTGGGGCGTGGTCCTGTTCCGCTACTACTATTGGGGAGAAGACGCGTGTAAAACTTTCAAATCTGTCTTTTCGCACAAGCACCGCTAAATATTACTCCCTCCGTTTAAAAAAAAAGAAAGACCTAATTTGACTTAAAGCGAAATTTAAGAAAAGAAAGAAGATTTTTAAATCTTGTGATTCTAAATTAAAGTTATGTTGAATATATCAAAATGTCCTTTAAGTTTGTGGTCTTAAACATGCCACATGAAAAGTTGAAGTTAAAATATTGCCAAAAAAAGAAAGGAGTCATTTTTTTTTTAAACAGACTAAAAAGGAAACTAGATCATTTTTTTGAAATGGAGGGAGTATCTCCTTTCATTTTCATTTGTTATTTATTCTTAAAATATATTTTTATTTTTACTTGTCACGTCTAACATAGAAAAAATAATTAAAAAAAGACAATTATTTTTTCTATATGTTTTACTCCTAGCATTAAATATTATTCTCCATATCGTTTTCCAAGATTCAATACTAGCATTAATTAGTAGGGATAATATGATAAATTGTTTATATCAATAATTATTTTCTTAATAAATATGTCAAATCAAATAGCGACAAGTAAAAATGAGTGAAGGAAGTACTTATACTCTCTTTTTTTCAATTTATGGGTCGGGGCTCTATTTTGATCTTATAAATGTTAGTTTGATCTTCGTTATTAGCGTCCTGCGAGACAAAGATATTTAAGCTAGTAAAAAAAAGTTAAATATACATATAATTTCTCTAGCTCCATAGTGGTGACAAACTGTTACTAGAAAAACAATATAATTAAATTTATATGAAATTAAAAATATGTATCTTAATCTAACTCTATATAAGTCGGTTTACTAGAGGTATGGATATCAATTGATTAATGGACATTGTAAATAAAATGAAATAAAGCATAAGAAATATAGATCACACCATAGGAAGTAGAAAAATACACTCTTTTTGAGATAGATCAAAAAGAAAAGTAAATCACTTAGCTAGTGTTTGAGTATAGATTTTGAAAATAGTTTTTGAAAAATTATCATCAAATATTTATTTAATTATTTTGGTCTGATTTTCAAAATTTGATCATCAAATATTTTTCAAGTTCCTAAAAAATGATTTGTTTTTGAAACTTTCATTCACAAAACTTCAAAAAAAAGAAAGTAAAATACATATTCAAATACAATTTTAAATATTAATAATCACAACTTTTAAAAACTCCAAATTTCAAATTTCCACTTCATAATCTATAATAAACAAAAGCTTAAATTGAGACAGAGAGAATAGTTATCGAATATTTACATCAAATATTAATTTTCACATGTCATATATTTGGAAAGCATCATATTCTCTATAAACTAATTGAATTAGTCAAAGTCATGGTGATATTATTTTTTGTGAACATAAAAGCTTTATCCAATGAATATATTTGGAAAGCATCATATTCTCAATAAAGTAATTGGATTAGTCAAAGTCATGGTGATATTATTTTTTGTGAACATAAAAGCTTTATCCAAAGACAGAAAAGATAGAATGAAAGACAGATAAAAAGGTGAAGAAGTGAAATTAGAAGGACAGACAAAGAGTTGGTGAATTAGCAAATTGTCCACATAATACCACCTTGAATAAGGAAACCCAACCTATGCTGTCTCTTTAGAGAGATACAATTAATATTCCTCTTCTTAACTTTTAACTAATTAAGGGGGGGGGGGGGGGGG
>JAJOOR010030351.1:0-12305 GCA_036250505.1 Solanum acaule | reverse complement strand
CACTTGTAGTTCTTGTCTGTGATTCCTATAGCCTTATGTTGTTTACTGCGTTTCACTTCTCACATTATTTTCTTGATGTATTGCCCCCTTTGTTGATTATGCACTATTTTTCTTATTGGATGTTATGCTTTATATAATTCTCTTCCTTTAATTGGCTTTGTTACACTTGAGCTGAGGGTCTTCCGGAAACAGCCTCTCTACCTCCACGAGGTAGTGGTAAGGTCTGCGTACACTTTACCCTCCCCAGACCCCACCTAGTGGGATTTCACTGGGTATGTTGTTGTTGTTGTATGCTTAAAAAATGAGTAAAAATCAAAGTTTTTTTCATTAAATTTATTGAAGAATGTTTAGTTAACATGTACATTTATTGTGTGTTTATGCACTTGTATAGAAAGATTTGTGTTTGCTGGATGATCTATGAACTTGGTTATGGTGATGTGAATATTAGGTCAAATTTTAGATGCTTGTTCTCTACTCATCTATTTGATCAAAATAATTTGTTTGGGCAAACACTTTTTTTTATTTGATGGATGGAGATGTTCAACGAGAGACTAGTGGTGAGTTTATATGTTTAAACTAATTAAAGGAATCATCAACCAATTCTATATTATGCTTCTCTTTTACGAGCTATAATATGAAATGATCTAGTTTTTAAGTTGTACTATGTATTTATTGAATTTCCATAACCTTATGTCAGGCTTGCGAATAGTAATTCTTGAATAATAATGGATCTTGCTATCTACTGAGAAACTTCCCATAGTGACAAGTATCATTTTTATTGAAAGTGTGGTTAAAAGACCTTCACCATTGATAAATATAGCAGTGACTTTAGGATAAAAGTTTCCCATCCAAAGATAGACTACAAATGGAGCATATGCCTTGATATTTAAGGAGCATTGGAGCCTTTCCTTAACAAATATTTAAAGTTGATTTCTACTGCATTTAAGTGGTTCGTAACTAAAGTACTAAAGTTTAATTCGTGTCGTAGTATTTTTTTTCTCATTCTCAGTATCCAGATACTTCTATAATAGTATAATTGTTCTAAACTTATTTGGGGCAATCTTGTTTCTTTATTTTCCTCTTATATGAAAGGTTGTATAGAATTTTTGTAGTAATTATGTAAGTTAAAGATTTATTTGGTAAGCATTTTGTATTTCTAAAAAGGATACAGTAAAGGGAACTTAAGTAAAAATATGATTTGCGAAATAAATGATGTTGGACTTATCTTTTGAATTTTGTGCATCTCAAAATTGAAAAGCTAGTATATGAGGAAATATATACAAAAGTGTCAGTTGTAGTAGCATGTGCAGTATCACAAACAGTAATGAGATCACAACAGATATTGTTAAAACTAAAATCGATATGTCAAAATGTGTTTTTATGGTGATTTATCCCCTGCTTATTCTTGAATTTCACAGTTTTAGCACACATTTGATTGTAACTTGCATTTTTTGGTCAAAATTTCAAATTCTTGAAGTTCAATCTCAAAGGCTAATAGTGCAAAGTAAATAATGTCTGCTAAGCTTGTTACAAGCATTATGTGGAGGACTTGGCACAAGTCCTCATTCAACACTACATTATCAATCTTAAATTTCTTTCTTAGTGGGTAACTAATACTAGTTTATATTTTTTAGGTAGAAACAATGCAAGCACATACAAAGACTTTACTGACATATAATGCAAGAACAACGTCTACTTCAGCAAGCGACAGCAAGTCTGGGTACCACTCCAAAGGACATCAGCCAAGAAATGGTAATTGCACAAATGAGTGAAAACTTTTCATTTTGTTTTGCTTATGATTTTGAGTTTGTGATTGTATGTCTATTGTCATTTTTAACTTACCCTACTAAAATGTTGATTAAATTAATGTGTTCGAAATGAATGGCTAAATAGTAATTAATCTTTAGTTAATAACCTGTGTGTGTATTTTAGTTTACCTATTAAAAGTCAATGAGATGGGGGTATGAATATTGTGGAGAGATCTATCTGTAGAGCTTATTTACATACAATTATTTCGTTAAAGTTGGATGTTTTGAATACTTTTAGTTATTTCATTTTGCCCAGAACTCCTGAAACCTTTGATCCAATGACAGTTCTTTCATGGTTCAATTCTTAAACAATTCAGAATTGATTCCAGTATATTGTAATCCCACTGCCATTGATGAAGTAGTGAGAACAGAACCCAACATTGATCGATTTTTGTTTACCTGGACAAAGTTTCTTTTCCGTTGCTCTTTGTTTCTCAAATGATTTGATACCTCTTAATGGATAATCAATAGGAGCTTGTGATGGTCATGTATATAATTTCTCCTAGAAACTAGTGCGCACAAAGATCGAGCCATGTCTTACTCGATTATTGTTTAACTATATTTTTTTGATTTGATAAATTTTGTTATTTGATTAGTATCTAACATACCCAGTGAAAATCCCACTAAGTGGGGTCTGGGGAGGGTAGAGTGTACGCAGACCTTACCACTACCTCGTGGAGGTAGAGAGGCTGTTTCCGGATATTTGATTAGTATCTAATTACCTTTATTTGTTTGCAGAGTACATTTATTCACAACGCATAAACGAAGTGGATGTGATTTGTAGTTGTACCCCAAGGAATGAAGTTAGATATGGAATGGAAATGAAAATAGATGTAGACAATGGTTTTGGTTTTTCTGGACCAACCTTAAGATAGTAGAAGTTGACATTTGACATGATTGTAAAGATACATAGATACCAATTATTAAAGATTTGTTGGAACTTGAATGGCATCTATTATTTTCATCATATTTCAAATTATATACAAAAATGCAGTTGTGTTCCTTATCCTATTTAGCCATATATATTTTATAGGGATTGTAAATAAGAATTAACATAAAAAATTTAGCTATGAATTTAGCTTGGATAAAACACTAGAAAAAGAACCTAGCTAAATTAGCTACGGATGAGAAATATCCCTAGCCAATATTTAGCTAAGAGCCTATTAGCTACGGAATTTTGCTAGGATCATTTTCCTATTAGCTACAAGTTAGCTAGGAATTTGGTCTCTAGCTAATTGCATGTTCTCTTGTAGGGATGATATGAGTTCTAAACAGTGCAATACTGGCACTAGGGAATATTTCGGCAATCAAAAAGAAGAAATATAAGGGCTACAGAATCTGTTTTCTCATCAATGAGAAGATAAGCTCTGTGAAAATGTACGGGTTCATTATAGCATCTCATGTTAATGAGTCCAGAATAGTAGCTGCTCCATGCTTCTGTTAGGCGAACATCTTATTTGGTGCTTTGCATAACCACACCACGAAGAGCCAATACCAAGAAATCTAGGTGGGGTTTTAAAACTATTTTCTACAACAATCAACTTTATCGCAAAGCCAGACATTAGATCATCTCTATTTCAGCCGAATGACCTTTAATAGTTCCCAAGCCCTATTATAGGCTAATAAACCCTTTCCTATATCACCTTCCCTCCCACAAAAACACAGCTCCTTTAAAGAAGTACAAAATTGTTGCACTAACAAACATCAAGCACCTTTTATCACACTTGCCAACGGTATCTATCCCCATTGCTGAAGAGATTGAGAGGATCATAGTCATAGGTATTTGTGTTTGGAACTTGTAAATACATGTCATACGTCTATTAAAGCTTCCAAACATAAAGAGCAAATAGCTTTAATAGTGTCAATTTGAAACAAATGCTAAAATATGCATTCAGAGGAATGGAAACTTACACTCTCTTTGTCCCCATCTTTTAAGATCTTCCTGTCAGAGAAATGTCCAGGACTTTTTGGGTGCACTGCTGCCTTCTTTGGCTTCTCTGCTCCCAATCCTCTCCTATTTTTCTTGATATAAGCTGGCACAGGTTCCAATCTGCCCTGTTGAGGCCACAAACAGATCAAAAACATTCACATTGCAACATTATGCAACTGAAGATTCCAAATACAGATATATTACCTACACCATGTTTTATAGAAAAAACGAATGACCAGGCCATAATATAGCTTGTTTCTAAACTAGCCATTTTCAAAAGGCAATGCCTGTCAAATTTCTTTTCTTAGGGGAAGATAAATGGGGAAGGAAGATGGTCGGTGCATAGGAATGATGAACCGCTGATGCATTTACCATACTATGCATCAACATAGACCCACTATGAAGTACATGAAAAACGAGGAAGGAAATAAAGATTTATTCCCTTTTTTTTTTATAACAAGAGTAACCCGCAACTGCTACCTTTTGGATGCGCACAGGGTAAAAGCCCCGCTCCTATGCAATAGCTCGCAAACCACAGCGGAGATGTAACCTGGACAAAGCAAGCCCGGTGCGACGAGCTCAACCCTATTTGAGTTTCCAAGCAGGTATATGGAAGAACAATCTTTCAAGGGGGTTGAGTTTGGAAAGCATACAGGTCAACCTAGAGAGTGGTGGAATGCTCTGGCCGGCTGTGCACCAGCACATCAGAAGCAAATCTCAACTTGGATTAGGTAAATAGGGCTACCATGTTGGAGGTCTCAAGTTCGAAACCCCTTGCCAGCGAAAGCAAGGGGTTTGCCTTCTGGGTCAAGCTCGTCGCACCAGGCTTGCCTAGTGTGGGTTACCTCTCCTATGTGGTTTGCGAGCTATTGCATAGGAGCGGGGGTTTTACCTTGTGCGCACCCAAAGGGTAGCGGCTGCGGGTTTCCCTTGTCATCAAAAAAAAAAATAAAAAAAAATAGGGCTACCACTTGGTGTGTGGTCCACTTTTACACTAAAATGGTGGGATTAGCTATCTCATATAGAAGGTGGGATAGGTAAATCCCATGGGATATCCCACTGTTATACCAAAGGAGCCCTAAGAGAGTATGAACAAAGGAAATCAAACCAATCCCCATTTTAAATGCACAAAAAAAAACCATCTTCCACATTTAACCATCTGACCATCAAATCAGAACATGTGTTTCAGTTAATAAAAAGATAAGGCAGAGAAGACAATCTCAAGAAACAATGAATTGCAAAAGCCTTGTATAGACATGGAACTTAAAGAACAGAATAGGTAAAAGTTTTTAAACAGGAAGGCAAGGAAAAGGGTACCTGTTCAGCAATGCCAAGTCCAGTTCCTTCCCTCCAGCCATGCTTTTTTAACAACTGCAACGAGTCATGAGCCAGGTAAGTATCCAACAAAAACAAAATACGCAACTGATATTGTGTTTCACATAAAAGGAGAGAAAGAAAGAAGCGAACCTTAAAACCAAGGTTGGAGGAATCAATTGGAATGGAAGTTGAACAACTCATTCCTTCATCCGATCCCATAACTCACTTTCTGCCCCAAACCCTACAACAAAAATAACAATCACCAAATTTCTTTCTTTATATATACAACTTCGCTCGAATTCAAATTCAGATAGGGCTGGTAATGGGTTGGTGCGGGAGATGCAGATTTTGTCAAACCCACGAAATTCAAGTCCTTTGCTGCCAAGATTATTAACGCAACAATCAGTAATGGAGGGATTAACCGTGAAGGATTTATTTTTGACAAGGGTTTCATTCGTTATTTTTCATCTCAGGTTGTATTTGGACTAAAAGTCTAAAACTCTTTTTAAAAAAAAATCAATTATATGCTTGAATTATTATGTAATTTAATCAAAATAGATAATTGTTGGATAATATTATTTTTTTATGGCTTCTAACTATCTATGAGAAGAATTATTTTATTGTCATGTTTGCTATTTTTTTTCTCTTGAATTATTTGAGGATAAATAATTATCATCCTAATAAATTGATCACTCAAAACATGCCAATTTTTAATTTAAAATAGATAAATCATCTACTTTTTTTATAAAAAAAAAGGTCAATAATGGTAAAATTGAATAATCATCTACATTTACACATAAAAATTGCAAGTTATAATTTTAATATGTGTGTAATTTTTTAAATAATTGTTCAAGATACAAATAATTAGAAAACTACACAAATATATATATATATATATATATATATATACACACACACTAGACAAGTTAGCACGTGGCAGCACGGCCCAAGTTTAATATAGAGAAACTTTTATATATATCAAACATAAAAATCATATTTGTATGTTATAACTATAGCTTGCATAATTGCGCTCCATAACAAATTGTATGTTTGCTATGGAGCTTTTAATTTGTATAATTCGCTACAAACATCCAATTTTATACAAATTGTTTAGTTTTGTATAAATTCATTTATACATTGTAATTTGTATAATAAGATATGTATTTGTATAATTATAAGTGTATAGGACGAAAATATATGTATTTGTATTTGTATATACATTTTTCTCTCGCTTTATACAAACACAAAAGCATTTTATACCGAAATGTATAAAATGACTAATTGTATATCGAAAATGGCTAATTGTATGCCGAATCAAATGACAAAAAAAGAGGATGTTTGCTGCGAATTATAATTAAAATAATATATGGCTATAGCATTTAATTTGAATTAATAGTTTGTTATTTCATACAATGTTCCCTTTAATATACCTTTGTTCGTAATATAGTTTGAGCTGATAATTTATTTTAGAAAAAGAGTTGTAGGCAGTAAAGTTTATTGATAAATCCATACTAAATTTGGATTAAATCTTAAATTCATGATACGTTGACCAAGTCAAATTAGTGGTTAATAACGTCGGATTAAAATTACCTAACTACACATCCCTTTTTACCCTATTTTCTATTATTCCTTACCATTTTAAAAAATTACAAAAATCCCTCTTTTTTCTCAAATTCTCTCCTTTCTAGATACATAACTTTCAATCTTCCAACTCAACTATTTTCTCCCTTTTTTCATGCCTATAATCACTCCACTATATCACCGGTTACCTTCATCACTCCTTTATTTTGAATTTTAAATATTCTCTCTCCAGTTAGTGATTTGAAGTTAATCAAGAGGTAGGTCTTCATTTATTTTTTTCTCTCCAGTTCTTTTTTTTTTATAGGAAAACACGAACAATAGGCTCAATTTATTGACTATGTATCATATGTTTGCTATGTATGTGCAGTACTATTTTATAACTACATTATTGTTTATCATAGTCTTAATTTGTTTTATATGATACAATATTGCTACGTCAAATTATACGGCATGATACATAAATTCTAATTTATACTATATGTATCAATCTCAAACCAAACAACTTATGGGCAACAATTACATGTTTAATGTATCACGTAACAATACAATACTTATGAATTTAAACGAGATACATAAATAGTAATGTATCATGCACTAAATTTTTAGATATGATACGTAAATTCGAATTTATACTAAATGTATCGATTACATAGCAACTATCACACGGTATTGTATCGATCTCAAATATAACATCTTATGAGCAACAATTACTTCTTTAATGTATCTAGTATGAATACAATACTAACCCATTATTCATGATGTATCTTCTCAAAATTGAAAGGGTCTTCAATAAACCAGGAAAAGAATTTTGAATCTCGAAATTTTCAACAATTTTGAATCAAAATTGAAAGGATCTTCAATGAACTGGAGAAGAAAGAATCTTGAATCTCAAATTTTTTGATAATCTTAAATTAAAATTGAAAGAATATTCGATGAATTTGCAAATTCAAAAGGAAATCGTTTGTCCAACAACAATTCCATCACTTTTGTGTCCTTCATAACTCACCTCGCTTATCCAAAATTTTGACAAACGTTTTTGAATCAAATCTGAAAGGTTTCTTCGTTGAATGGGGCAGCAATTTGAAAATTTGAATTTCTCTGTTCTATTAGAATTTGCCATTGAGAGTAAGAAGAAACGTAAGCGTAATTTATGAGATTTAATTAATTTTCAGATTTTATTTCCTTTTTAGCGCAACATAAAGATTTTTCTTGTATTAGAATTAATGTATCCCGAGTGAATTAATGTATTCGGAAGGTACAAATTTTAAGAAATTATTATAATTGAAAAAACCAGGGATAGTATGTAATTTATTTTTTATCCTATGAAATTTACGTAAATTATACAAAATATCTTATACACTCTACCAAACAAACGCGTATGTATTTGTGTTTTGATGGTATCTTTAGTGAAGAGTCAAAACCCCAATTTTCCTTGGAAACCCTTAGCGTCGTCGTTTTTAACTCGTATCGAGATAGATATCTACAGTGGACAGGTTGAGTTGTAGCAGAGAAAGAGGAAGAAAATGGGAGGAGGAGAAGAAGATCAACAGAAATTGAAGAGCACAGCAGCAACTGCGTATGACTACGAGAATGATCCAAGATGGGCAGATTATTGGTCCAATATACTCATTCCTCCTCACATGGCTTCCCGTTCTGATGTCGTCGACCATTTCAAGCGCAAGTTTTATCAACGATACATAGTCAGTATTCTTCTTATTCTATTTTGGGATTTCGGTCCAACTTGATAATTGTTCATTGCTATATTCGAAATCATTCCACTTCAGCCAACTTTCTGTACTACTACATATGTCTTTTAGTTAATGTGTTAATCTCGATTACTGTTGATTATACTTTCTTGGGACTTGGGACTCCAGTTTTTATATTTTCAAGCCTTGGTTCTAAATTTTTCTTCATTCAATTTAACCAAAGGGTTTTTGGAAAATGTTGGGTTTTGGGTGAATTGTTTAGGTATTTAGTGGCTTATAGTTCATTCCAAGTTGAGGGGTTCATTGATTATTTGTTAAAATGTCTACTATGGATGAGTTTAATGGTATTAGCTTGTAACTCTGAGTTGATTGTATACAAATTTCAGGGACTTTTACTCTCTGCACTGAAAATATCTGTAAAATTTTCCAAAAATTGCACCTCTTCTCCAAAAATGTCTACTATGGATGAGTTTTTAGGCCTTTTTTTGTTTAATAAAATAGTCCTTTATTTTTGTCAAAAACTCTTATTTTTTTTTGGTGTCCCACCCGGTGCCCAAAAAAATAAACTATAAAGTCTACTTAACTGTAAGTTGTTGTACTACTTTCTTTTTCCTAGCACTTCCTGGTGTGGTGCGTCATGAAATTCATGCAGGATCTTTTTCCTAATATTATACTTTCACTTCGTTGTCACCTCGTTGTCCTTATCTTTTACTATTGACCAAGCTTATTCTCATCTTGTTCCCTACTTTTATTGTATCCATAAGTACATGGAGTTCCAGAGATTTTGGCTTTTTAAAATTTTAGAGGAGAATTTCAATTCTGCTTTTCCCCTCCTCTCCAGCTTCTACTTTCTTTTTCTCTTTTTCCCACTTGTGTTATTCATCTTTGCCTTCAACATTTTTGTCACTTACCCTGAGGTATAGTACTGTCTTTTCTTTAGGATAATTTATCGGCTTAGATATTTAGTTGTCTATTGATTGAGATTATTGTTGGATGTATACCTTATTTCACCTGATTAATTACCTCATCCTCCCTTTTCTTGGGGGAACAGATGAAAGTCAGAAGGGAGGCTCCTAATCATGTCATATAATAGTGTGTGAATACTCCTAGGCTCCTAGCAATGTAGACTGATACCAAAATGAGATTTTTAATACACAATAATGATAAGAGTGGGGAGTCAGTTCAAGTTCTTGAAGTAGCAATCTGCAATTTTGACGGATCCTTGAGCTTTGCTGTACTTAAAATACCATTTCAGATATCCGCAGTGGGACACATCTTTACATTTTTACGTTGATCTTGGGGGATTGCTTTGGTTTGTTTGATTCTATATCCATTATTTTCAGGACCCTGGTCTAGTGGTTGAGCCAATGACTACTAGCAGTTCGTCCCAACCAGCAAGACCATCAGCTGCACAACCATCATCATCATCATCATCGTCCACACCTTTGAATAACCAGCCAAGACAGCGTAACTCTGGTATGGTTTTTTTTTGAATTTCGACTGAATGGAAAGTGCCCTTCCTTCTGGAGAAATTATTCACTTCAGATATAAATCTTTGGTTCATTTACATGCAATTTATATAATTTTTCTTGTGTAGGTCAAGCTAGTAGAACTTCGGGCACGTCAACAACCCCAACTTCAAATCCGACATCACTTCGATGGGACCGAAAAACTATACAATTTTCAGTGAATGCTTGGGTACTGTATTATTCACACATACACTAGAGATGGGAAACATGTGGACATTTTCTTTAAAACTTAAACACAATAATATTGTAGAAAATCATGTTTGAGTTAGAATATTGAAGTTTTTGATATACCGTAGAAGATCAAATGGTCAACTTATTATTATTAGCAGTATAGGAAAGGTGGAGTATATACAACAAGGATAGAATCTTCATTCCTTTAAACTAATATATCTCGTGTATCTACATATGCCAACTTTTTTGTACTTGTGGATGCCTTCTTTATGAGTATGGGCGTGTCTATGGAAAATTTCAGTATAGAATTATTTCTTCCCAAGGCTCTTCTACAGCCTTGTTTTCAATTTATTTGTTATTTGAAATCTGTGGGCAGGGTCATAAAATTGAAAAAGAAAAGCAGAAAGATTGTGAGGAAGAGTTGATTTTAGTATCAATTAGAGACAACTTTGCATCATAGCCTTTTATTTCTTGAGTTCGCCGTGATATCAAGAATAAAGTAATGGCTTAAGTTATTCTAGTGACTAGATGTCTAGATCTATGAAAAAAAAACTAGACTCATGTACATGTCTGTGTCAGATTTGTTTACTGTAGCCTCATTCGTTGGTTATTCTAGATGTCATGGTGCATTAATTCTTTCTGCACTCCACCCCCACCTCCTCCAATAAAAGTGTCTTTTGTGGTCGGTTGCATAAGTTGGACACATGTCATAGAAATTCTATGCTAAGACCTCTCGGAAACTTGTGAGTCAAGGTTTATTGAATCTCCTATATCCATTTTGCTTCTCTAAGGCTAATTTTTCATTATCATTTCTTCTTGTTTCCTGGTATATTCTCTGTGCCTTTGAACTGAAGTTGGGGACACACTGAACAAGATATTGATGATTGGATTTGATACTGTTGCATTGGTATTACTACAAAAATAGTTAGAGAGTTCTTAAATTGCTTATTTTAATGAAGTAGTTCTGAAATTGCTTTCTGGTATCTTCCTGTAGGTTTTTGTTGTTGCAGTTCTCTCAATATTTCCGCTTACACCTGCAAATCTGTCAAACAGAGCATATCGACTGTCCTTCTTGGGAACTGCATGTTCTTCGCTATATTCATTATACTCAGTATATGGGGTAAGTTTTTTTTAAAAAATTATTTTGTTGAACTACATACGTGGGATCAGTTTTATGTCCTTTGGGCTAATGAGGCTATTTCTGATCTGGTAACTTTTTATAGAAACCGAGGGCTTGGAATTTACAAGCAGTGCAAGTTTGGTTGCAGTCAGTTATTGTGACGAAGGATTTCATCTCCTTCATTTACTGTCTCACTTTTGTCACTTCCCATCTGTACTTGAAATGTAAGCTATGCTCCAGTTCGTGTTGTTTCTTTTGATGCTATATTCTTCTTAGTGTATAGCAGCTGTGCAACTTCATTTAATAATTTGTTCATGACCAATGATATGCAGTTTCTTTGATTCCTGTTTTATGCCGATCACTTGACCATGTTGGTAAATTTCTTCGACGTAACTTCAGCAGATCTTCTTTGTACAGGTATAAAGCTGTTTTGTTGTGTTACCAAAGAAATTAAAAAACTGTTTTTCTTGAAATTGATAGTCAGATGAAATAATCATTTGAAATCAACACATATTCCTGATTAGGAGAAAAGCAGTACAACAATCCTATTAAATAATCAAATAACTGTACTACAGGAATCTTTATGTTTCAAACGAATCTGTGATATAGGTTTCTGTAACAGCTCATTCTTACTGCTAATATGGATTAATGAAATGTGTCTGATGTATTATGAATAAAACTAAATTGTAGCTGACCTGCAATCGTGATTGCACAATTTTTTTTTGTATATCATCTTTTCTTGAAGTTATCATCTATGTGAACCTTTTAGTTGTATATGACCTTTTCCCTTCCTGTCAAAACATCGAAAGCTTTGTACATTTGTGATTATATGTAAATGCCATCTGGTGAATGTTATTATTTGATACCCCCCTTGCCTGCTCATTTCTTATTGATGGTAGGTTGGGTGTTTCAGAGTTATTTCATGTATGTACTTGTTGACCACCTACAGGAAGTACTTGGAAGAGGCTTGCGTATGGGTCGAGTCAAACGTAACTACTCTCAACATACTGTCTTCACAGGCTGAAATCGGACTGGGATTTCTTCTGGTTGTCTCTCTATTATCGTAAGTGTCAACTTATTCCTGGCCCTTACTGGTGCTTGTTATCTTGCTTGACGTTCTTATTTTAGTTTTTATATGCATCT
>JAJOOR010030350.1:0-11063 GCA_036250505.1 Solanum acaule | reverse complement strand
CATATTCATTTTAAATTGTCGGATGTAACACAATTAAAACGAAATTACATAAAAACCCCTCATAGAACCTCATTATAAAGTCAACACAAAGTCATAGGCTCTTGCTTAACCTATCATTTTCCGAGTCGTTACATGTACTCATCCATGACTAACATGAATATGAGGGACAAGTCCCCAATCCAAGTAACATGTGTATGATGTAACAAACTTACTTCAAGGAAGTATTATAAGTATGTTTTTATAATAAGTTTACTTGTATGATGTATTCGTAGTTTGAATTGTAGCTTGAAAGGCCTTCCATTATATGTATGACTAAAGGTGAATGTTCCCTTGTCTATGAGAAATAAACTAAGGATGAGATCAAAAGATGATGAATATGAATGAGAGACTAAATGGTTTACTTAGCATGGGTGGGATTATAGGGTCTTATTCATGTATTGCACAAGTTTGCCTGGAGGTTACTTATGAAGCGTTTCTCTTATGTTATGTTGAGTCAGATGCATTGATTGTGTCTATGGCTATGTTGTTATTCCTTATGCTTATAACCTATGTTTCATGTTGATGTCTCTTCTGATTATGGTATATGTCTTATGTTGACTAATGCCTACATTATGTTTATGTTGATGATTTATGCTAGCCATCATATTTAGTACATGTTTGTACTAACTCATACTTTTGCCTACATTCTTATCAAATGTAGGATCCGGTGGTATTGACTTTCATCCTCGTGGCTAGGTTTATAGTAGAGCAAGTAGCAAAGATTTGGTGAGTCCTCATAGCATCGAGGACTTGATCACCCTTTCCTTTTTATGTCTTTATTTTATGTTAGAACTATTGTATGGGTTGCGTCCCTAATACTATTCAAATATTAGATGGTTTGAGACAATGTTAAAGACTTCCGCTTTTATTTTATGAGACTTAGATTGTATTGGAAAAATGTTTTAAATTCTCGCACCATTTTCTATTACCTTATGTTATGATATGCTAAGAGTCTTGTATGAGGCTTTTCAGAGTGTTGTACGATGTGTCACATCTAGGGGGTACCCCTAGGTCGTGACACTCGTGCACATTATATTTTAATTGGATTTGTTTCCTACAATGACATCTTTAGCAAGATGAACTCCAAATTGAATTAGTTTGAGTAATAGTTTGAGCAATACAAACATTAGAGATCAATTTGATTTTTGAGTAAACAACAACTAGAAAATGTATTTAATGCTGAAAATTGCTTTGATTTGACTTTTTCTAAATGAAATTGTTGTTTATCTAGTGTTTTGAAACTAAGATCTGGTTTTAAACATCTTTAAATTGATCTGATTGTATATTACGATAATATTCTATAATTATAGTTCGAATTGTATATAGATTCAAACACATATGAGCGAAAAAGTTGTTAGAATTCAAATCAGTTTGAAATCTACATATAGTTTTGATTTGAAATTTTCGAGATGAAATTGTATTTTATTACAGATTCGGTTTTTGAAATTCAGAAATTGTTTGGATTGTATATTATGATAGTGATCTATAATTTCAATTTGATTTGTATATTTTTTCTTATCAATTTGTATATATGAACGAACAGTGAATTGTATTTTGATTGTTAAATTGTTTATACGTTCAAGTGTAATGATATGAATCAATCAGTTTTGTATAAATTCATTTGAACAATTGAATGATTTATATATGAAACGTCTTTTCTAGATTTGTATACATATACATTACATGTTCATTTGTATCTCTTACAATTGCGTCTGTATATTTATGTGAATTTATATATGTATATGTTATTTAAGTTACGCTTTGTCATATATATATATATATATATATATATATATATATATATACTTTGTGTATAATATATGCTATATTTTGTACAAAGTATATTTAACAAGTCAAAAGTATAGTACCGAGGCACTAATGTTGTCTTCCGATTACATTTTGGACATTCAAAAGCTTTTCAAGCACACAAAACTCTTGCAACTCATTTGATATTGCCATTCCTGCCTCAACATAGAAGATTCTCATCTGTCGAAAAAAATCAAAATAACATATATATATATACACACACACACATAGTGTATACATCAATAATCACTTACATAAATTACTCATGAATAAATATAATTTGTTTTTTGATTTAGCCAAAGCTAGACAACCAGAATTGTAAAAATATAAATTAATGCATGCATAAAGAATTAATAAGCATACTCTCAAATGACCAGCGCAAAGTATTACTTACAGAAACTGGTGATGAAATTTATGCAATAGGGATAACTTGTTGGCCAGCAGGAGTCACCACCATGGGAGGAGCTGATGAGCTTGTTGAGGTTTTTTTTGACACACGACTTAAAAGCATTGTTATGTTTTCTTTTGCCCTATTATTCCAAATAATATATTTCGTAAGTTCTTTAAATGCAAATTAAAGCTAGAAATAATGATGAAATATCAGTAATAGTTGATGAATTCTAATGTTTGTGGGTAAGTAGGATCTACGCGTATTGTGGAATTGAACTTAGTCTGCAATGACAACCATGTGTAACACATAGCTTGTATAACACTTTGTTATTTTTTAAAATTATGTTGGTAAAAAGTTCAATGCGTTTGTACCTTGTACCTTGATTAGTAGATATTACTCCTTTCGAGGATGACAGTAAGATCTGCATCTTCTTCCATTTTGGCTTCAATTTCATTACCTTCTATTTCTCCAAAATTTACCCATAGAGTGAGGAGAAATTGATTTTTCCTGAAAGCGTGAGGAGAGAAAATTAAGTACCATACAATAAATAATAATCCGATCAAACAAACACAAAAAGTCCTTACTTATTCCAAATCTTTTCATAAAATGAGAAAATATAAGGTGAAATCTTATACTTAATGATTGTCACAAATGGTAATTTCTCGACACTTATGATGACTACGACCTGCATATTTTTGAAGACCACAACTGATGAGTCCACAAATTGGACTCATTTAGGGCTTTATTTTGATAGAAATAGTGTCCTAAAATGCTTATTTTGTCTCAATATCTGATGAAAACTCTTAAGTTTCAGGTATTTGAAGTTTTAGCTGAAGCATGGACATTTAGGCGCAAAAAGGAACAAAAAGGCTGAAAAGAACGAAGAAGATGAAGCGTAAGCTCCGCCAAGCACACTTGGCGAGTCGCCAAAGGGACAGATTCCGCCCTTTGTTCCAGTACGCGAAGCCCTAAAGGAAGAGGATCAAAAGGCGATGAAAAGAACAATCGGCGCTTCGCCGAATAGTTCCGCGAAGCAGTAGTATACCGACCAATGGTCCAAAACGTGAAGATGCTGAAGGCAAGCACGAAACATCGATGAGACTAGTATGTGCATGACACTAATAAGGATTACCATAAATATTTTAATATTTTATTTTTATACGTATTCTATCTTTTACCAATTAATATTTGAGTAAGACTATCATAGAGAAGTAATTTTATATAAAATAAAATAAAAAGGTACTTTATTGTTATAACGAATGATGGTTAAATTGAGGTTTGAGTGTATGTCAAATATTTAGCTTGACTGATTCTTTGTTTTAGATATACATATATATTTCAATAGCATAATTTAATTTTAATATATGAACAACATCACCTTTGGTGAAAAATATTTCATTTCTTTAAGTTTCTACCTTATCTTTGTAGAATTATAGTCTTCTCATTTTTCCTGCCGCATACATATCATATAGTTGTTGTCTAATAAATGTCTAGAATCTTATAGAAGTTATATCGTGATATAATATATTAAACTTTTTCAATAATAAAATTTAAAGTATTGTGTATAGAATGTTTAATTTGATTTAAGATAATTTTATGGTCAATCACTATTTTCTTATCTATTTTTATATAGCTACAAGGAGTGTATCTTGTGACATAATTTTTTTTTAAAATTCAAATGAACACAAAATAATAGGAAAACAATATATAGAACGATACATAGCCAATGAAGAAGGAAGACGAAAATATATTTTCATGTTATATTCACTATAGTGTTTCATTTGATTAAAATCTCTTGTCACAAACACTTTACTTTATTCTTTCATTTTTACTTACATATCTATTAAAATGTAATTATTATCATGTCTATATTATCATATTATAAGTAAAAGTGAAAATCTATTTTTGAAATAGTGGATTTAACATCAAAACTAATGATTTAATGGACAACGTTGATGACCGTTGTTTTAGCAAAATCAGAAAGAAACTGCTTCATTTGAGGGTAAAAATATAAAAAATAACAAACCAACGAAGAAATATCTTACCCAAATCATGTGACTTTTTTCATATTGTTTATTATTATTGTCTTTCCCATAACTTTTTGTCACTGTTAACTCATGGAAATCGTAAGAAAAATATGAGTGTGAATTTATGAATGATTTGCTACAATTTGTTCACCAATTCTTTCTTATGTGGTACCTCGAATTTTGTTGAATTTTGAACTTAATCAACTGTTACAAATAACCCTTAGATTTTTTTAAAAGAAGAAGAGTAGAAAGTTTTAAAAAATCGTAGTTTAAAAGTGAGAGGAAACCCTCTATTTATAGCTAACAAATAGTAGTATGAATAGGTGCTAATTGTTCCTTAGCAGAAAAGTTACAACCTTTCGAAAAAGTCATTGCCCATTGGAAAAATCACAACCTTTTGCAAAAGTTACAACTCATCGGAAAAGGCACAACCCTTCGGAAAACTCACAACCCTTTGAAAAAATCACAACCCTTCGGAAAAGTCACAACTCATCGAAAATGTCAAAAGCCGTCAAAAAAGTCGCAACCCTTTGGAAAAGTCACATCTCTTTGAGAAAATCACAACCCTTTAATATGAAAGGGTATCTACATTTAATATAATACAAATAATTAAATTAATAAATAAAATAAATTAAGTACTTTTAATTGGGGGTATTATTGTAATTCAACATTCAATTTAGGAGTTCATGCTTTTAAGGTAGTGTATATATATATATATATAGGGTTATATAATGTAACATCTCGCAATTTGAAATAACTAGGAAGAAGCTAATAATTGGAAATAGTCAATTTTGGAAAAAATGAAAATCTAGAAATTTTGTTAAGTTAGAATAAGTTGAGTTTTGTCCAACTTCAAACGGCCATAACTTCTAGCTCAGAATGAGTTAGAGGTACTTATAGATATGGTAGGAAATATCTTGGAATGATCTTTCCAACGCCGCTGAGTTTGCACGATTCCGAGTTCGTATGAGTGAGTTTAAGCCCTTTGGAAGTTGGGCTGTAGGAATAAGGAAAGTCCAATCCGGATTTTGAAAGGGTAGTTTGGTATTTTCCTTGCCCAGTTATTTTATTTCGTTTTTGGGAATTAAGTTAGGGTCTAATCAGAATTAGATCAGTTTACGCTTTTACCAAAATACTCTAGGGTTGGAGAAAAGAGAAAAGAAGAGGAGAAAGGAGAAGAGAAGCAAGATTCGTCAAGTTCGTCGAGTTTAGCTTGTGGATTCGTCGAGGGTGATCCCTACAAGGTATGTGAGATCACATAGCGTTGGGCTAGTTCACCCACGAGCCAATCATGATTCAATTTCAGCGAAGTTATTAGATTTGAAAGTAAATCCTTGAGTTCTTGATGAAATTCGTTGAATTCTTGTGGGTTGTGTTGATTGGAGTTTTCTTGAGATTGATTCATATTATTAGTTGTGTTTTTCAAGTAGAATCAGATGTATGTTGAGGGTATTGATTATTCTAAGTATTTGGGGAAAGAACCAATCGAGTTTAGAAGGTTTAGAGTTGAAAACGAAGGAGGAAATTCGTAAAAATCTGGGTAAGCGGGTTGGGGAGCCGCGCCTCTCAGCGCACCCCAAAATAGTCTCTGAAGTTTGGGTCTTGGGGAGCCGCGCCAGCCAGAGTGCCCCACCCAGCTCTCTGAAGTTTCAAGGCTAGCGCCCCGCGCCTCTCAGAGCGCCAGGGACGCCAGTTTTTCCCATTCATCCCCCATCTTTTCGTATTAGTTTCTTAGCAATGTACCTATGTTTTCTAGTTGATTCCAACACTCTTAGGTACATATAACATCATGAAATCATGAACCTTGAATCCATAATCCAATTCAAGGAAAGTTAAGATCAAATTCAAGAGAAGTTCTTAGAGTTTTCCAAATGTTTTAACTTTGTTTTAAGACTCAAAGTTCAAGTTGAGTAAAGAGTAAAGAGTAAAGTTTGAAGTTCATTTCTTCAAAGGTATATGGGGACTATGTATTCCCAAAGGGTTTAAAATATTTTTCACACTTAAACAAGAATGGAAACCTCGATTTCCAAAGAGCCTACGGGCTAGTTTTTAGAAAAGAGTAATCGCTTTCTAAATGAAGCAAGAGAGAAAACTTTGATTTCCAAGATAGCCTTTGAGCTAAGTTTTTTAGCACTAATCTCAAATCACAGAAAGAAGTATGTTTTAAACATAAGAGCTAATATTTTTTTTTTGGGAGTAGTATTGAGCACCGATATGGGGGATAATTCAGACAACCCACAGCCCCCATAAACCATGTAGACATCATGGGTAGAAAAGGGTCATACTTTTTAGATGATTTCTTTAGTGTTTTTTAGCATAGACTAGTGGGTTCACTTAGTAGTTTAGGTTCTATACCCTCGGCAAGGTATAGGACGGCTCTGGCAGCGTGAGACAAAACGATGTATCATCACAATAGCTCTTACATGATAGTTGTCGATTAGAGAAACTCCCACAGAAGTAATTGTATTCTTAAGTACACATTTTATTGTATTTTTACATACATTTCAGAGTTATATGTATCTTTGCATACACACAGAGTTGACATCATGTTTTAAACAACTTTTCTTTATATTGCACTAGTTTTAAACTGCTTTATATTGAAATGAGTTCAGTTATGTTGAGTTGAGTCGAGCCAGGTAAGTTCTTCAGATTCTTTTCAAGCCTATGTTGTGTTTATCATTCCAACTCACATACTCATACATTCAATGTACTGATGCAGACGCAGGTAACTAGGATTGGCATCCGGCGCATCGTTGATCCAATGAGCACTCCAGAGTCAGTTGGTGAGCCTCCTTGCATTTCGGAGGACTCATTTTATTGCTTTCAGTTACTTTGTTAGTTCATTAGGATATTGTGGGGTTTGTCCCGACATCCATCTCAGTTGTTTTAGAGGTTTCATAGACAGTTAGATGTTAGTTCTTTAGTCTTTTCATTAACTTTATCATTTCATGTGTTAAGACTTGAGTTGCCATTTTGGCCAAGTTGAATGTTTGACTTTTAAGCATTCTCAATATTTTATTATTCAAGTGAGTATATTGCTTTTGATCATTATAAATATGCATAGAGTCTTCCGCTGAGTTAAGTAAGCCAGGCCAAGGGTTCGCTTGGGACGAACAATGGTTCTCGAGTGCCAGCCACATCCGGGGTGTAGTCTCGAGGCAAGACATATAATAAGGTGTCTTTTTTATCCCATTGGACTCCATACTTACATGGATTGTCACTATATGATGTCGTTATATTGACTCTGTGGCTTCTAATCAATTTTGATAAGATTTGTTCTTTGGTAGTGACAGAGTAAGCTAACTTATAATTTTCAGATGTTATTCTTTCTTTTCTTTCAATTTGGGAGCTCTGTCATTTATGTTTGTGGATGAGAGTGAGATTCTGTAACTTCTCATATTTGCTTTTGGTTTTTGGATTATGAAATTGAGGAAGAGTAGAGAAGGAATTGCGACTTCATAAACATGGAGTATAAAATTGAAAGTGGTCGAAATCACTTTGTTCAGGTATGTGTATTACATATTTATGTTAAGTATGATCCAGCGAAGGATGATTGCGGACAAGACTTAAGAGACTGAATTGCTATTCATGGAAGTTGCGTCTCAGGATCTCTTTGAAAATTAAGAGTTATTATGAAGAGAATGAATTGCTAATTATGAAAGTTGCGTCTCAGAATCTCTTTGAGAATTAAGAGTTATTCTGATATCTTTTTCATTGTTGAAAAGGTAGAGTGAATATGCCAGATATACAATAACCTCGATAGATAACTTCAAACTGATCAAAGAATTTACTCAACTTATGAATCTAGCATATGAGGTGGCACATCTCATTCTATCTTTTTTCAACAACGAAAATGTTACCAAATAACTTTTAATCCTCGAAAAAACTTGTAGACTCTGTATTATCAATCCAGTCTGTTAGTCTTTACTAACATTTCTTGGAGTGAATAAATCATTCGAAAAGACACCCGGAGAAGTTGATAATTATTTGTTAGATGTTTGCATAAGATATATAATATGCAACTATAATAAAATGAAAAAAAACTAAAGAAGGTGAGTTGGGAGTGTGCTCAATTTTCTAACAAACTGCTCCTTTGTGCAACAAGTTTCAACTCCTATCAAAGTTTAATTTCACAGTTGCCAAATTCTGAAACATATTCTTAATCCTATTTGTTAAAAAAGATAAAAATATGGTCTATACATGAAGCTTCCAACTCTGTAAAAACCAATAAATGACTACTTAAGATAGGAGATATCTGCTTACTTGAACATAAACAAGATTAGTAGGACTTACTAATTGACACGTATTCATCCAATGCTCTAGTAAACTAAGTCTTGAAGCAACAACAATCTTGGATATAACTCTTGCAATAGTACCTCCTTACGCCTTCTCTTTCGACCTGTATCAGTAGGTGAGTTCACAAATTGAATAATTTATTGCTCGTTGAATTCAGGACCTTCTTCAAACTGTGAAAACGACAACTCTTCCTAAGACAGTGTCGAAGGTTGAGGATCTGATGAAGAACTGGGGAGTCAAATATGGATTTTATACAGTAAAAACACAACTTAAATAGGTTAACTATATTTAGCAAAATAACTTAGCACTAACATGGATAAGAAAGTAACTTTCTCATATACATGTAATAAAGAGATAAAGAGATAAGCTCATTTATATACATATATATATATATATATATATATATATGGCTTAAGTCATATGCCGCCCCTTAAAGTTGTCCGCATAATTCATTTAGACACCTCAACTAAGGCTTGTACATATTGAACACTTTAACCTTAAGAAATTTTTGCCTATTTGACATAAACTGACAAACAATTGAAAAATAAAAATGTGTGTATCTCAAACGTGAATACAAAATCGATTTACCAATAAAATGATGACACGTGGTATTGTATTCAAAAAATTTTAAAAGCTCTATTTAAATAATCCAAAAAGTATTTTTACAAAATTAAATAGTTTTTTTTAATTAACACCCCCCCCCCCTTTCCCTTCTTCTTCTTCGATAGACCCAATTCTGGTTTCCCCTTCCACCAGAGCCGGTGTCAGCACCGGCGACACCAGCAAATCATCGCTCTACCTCTTTCTTCCCTTTCGTTGACGTCGGCAGTACAAAATACACCATTTCTATCCACTCAAGCTAAATACTCATTCTCTTTCATTTCGATAGCATGAAAATCTTTTACTCATTGCCTTCATCTTCTATCCATTAGTAACTATTTATTAGAATTGAAAAAAAAAAATAACAAACTTTTTCCCAAAAAAAATCAATCCGTATTTTTTCGTGTAATAAATTGAGCTTCATCGAGATATTTGAGACGTAAATTAACATAAAAAGGGGAAATAAGAAGAAGAATGGTAGAGGGTGAGAGAGAGAGAGAGGTGGAGGGGGTGGGGTGTGTGCATGTGTGTAAGAAAAATAATGAAAATGGTGGAATAATAGATGCGGGGTTGGGGAAGAAGACGACTGCTCCTTTTTTTTTGTTAATTAATTTGTTTTCTTTTTTATTAATTCAGGTGCATAAGTAAAGGGGAAAAAAATAAAAAATATTATTTTTTGATAACTTAACGCGCTCAAAGAAAGTGAAGCACACGTTTTTTTCCATATCAGCATTTTGTGTCTAATAGGAACGACTTTTGAACAAATAAGGTGTTCAATTGGCACAGGGATAAGTTGAAGTGTCTAAGTGAATTATGCGGACAACTTTAGGTGGCCGGAGATGACTTAAGCCTATATGTATATGTACATATGCATGTATATACATGTGTACATGTATATATGTGTACATATGTATCCATATATACATGTACATATGTACACATCTATACATTATATATATACATATATATATATATGTCATTGAACAATATTGGTCATGTTTCAATCTTGCATTAAGCAATGATTTTTTTGCAGGCAAAGTACACAAAGAGTGATGAAGATGAGAGTTGAGGGGAGAGAACACAACAATATCCCGAAATTGCCTTTTGTTACTACGAGACAGAAAAACAGGGAGCAATAACATTTATTTAGAGATGAGTATTAGAAAAGACAACAAAATATTTGAAAGACCTTCCCATCAATTCACATCAACATAAAGCAGTATAGTTGAGTTTTCTCGAGAGCAAAGAAAATCTGGCATGGCATGGCTGGAAACTAGCTAGTGGCTCATCAGCCGTTGTGAGTGAGTTTCTTTGCCTAACCACTATTTAGATACTTTGTCATCACCTTTTTGCCAAGTGACCCAAATTGAGGGATATTTCAAAGGAGCATGGCCTCAAATTGAATTTAATCGGTCAATAGTATTTGTTCGAATCAATTAAATATTTAAAGCGCAATAGATGAAAATATTTAAGTGAAGCAGTTGTTCCAAACATCCTTAGAGTAACATTCTTTTCAACAAAACGCAGAGCAATAATGAACCTCAACCAACTCAAAAATGCTGCAATAGTTTAACAAAAATGCAGCTGTCACGCTGATATACCGTGAGTTTACGGTATTTCTAATACATTTCACTTACAAGTTGTGTGTGTCTAGGGCCTTTTTATATTGGTTTTTATGTGTTTTATCATGTTTTGCAGGAAAGGTGTTCAGGCGCGAAAGTTTAGAAATAGCTGAAGGAAATGCAGAAAAAGGCATCCACGGAGGTCATCTACGGACCGTAAGTCCATTCACGGTCCGTAGGTGATGACCGTAGATCAGCTGGAATGGGTTGAGGACAAATCAGGGAAATCTGACCAAGTGTGGAACCACGGTGCCCATTGACGGTCCGTAGATTGATCTACGG
>JAJOOR010030349.1:0-11727 GCA_036250505.1 Solanum acaule | reverse complement strand
ATGACTGAAAATATAAGGTAGGAGCTTTTCTTGATTTGTTGTACCATTAAAAATTTAAAACCCACAAAAAAAAATCCAATCTTTTTTATTGTGGGTTTCTTGAAAATGACTGAAAATATAAGGTAGGAGCTTTTCTTGATTTGTTGTACCATTAAAAATTTAAAACCCACAAAAAAAAATCCAATCTTTTTTATTGTGGGTTTCTTGAAAATGACTGAAAATATAAGGTAGGAGCTTTTCTTGATTTGTTGTACCATTAAAAATTTAAAACCCACAAAAAAAAATCCAATCTTTTTTATTGTGGGTTTCTTGAAAATGACTGAAAATATAAGGTAGGAGCTTTTCTTGATTTGTTGTACCATTAAAAATTTAAAACCCACAAAAAAAAATCCAATCTTTTTTATTGTGGGTTTCTTGAAAATGACTGAAAATATAAGGTAGGAGCTTTTCTTGATTTGTTGTACCATTAAAAATTTAAAACCCACAAAAAAAAATCCAATCTTTTTTATTGTGGGTTTTTTGAAAATGACTGAAATTATACAACCCCAACATGAGTTACCTTCATCTTCAAGCTCCATTAGTATACTACCATGTTTAGTAGCTAGAGATAATGATGGGTCTCACCAAGAAAGTCTAATTAGTGGACCCAATTTGTTTTCTGTTGTAGATGTATACAGAGGGGGAAATAATACTGAGGTACAAGTAAGAGGAGTTAGTATTTCTAGTAGAAAAAGAGAGAGAAAAAGGAGAGAAAGAGAAGAAGGGGGAGATCAGCTGTCTTTGTTAACACTTTGTTTAACTGGTTTTAGGAAATCTTTGGTTGCTTGTAAGAGCAATTTTGATATTATTAGTGGTGTTGGTGTTGAAGAGCTGCTTTCTTCTTCTTGTTCTGGTTTTAGTTCTAGTTCTAGTTCTAGTTCTGCTAATTCATCAATGGAGATTAGTTGGCCTAGTAATGTCAGACATGTTGCTCATGTCACTTTTGATAGGTTTAATGGATTTCTTGGACTTCCTGTTGAGTTTGAACCTGAAGTACCTAGAAGACCTCCCAGTGCCAGGTTTGATCTTTTTTATTCTTTTAAAGTACTTTTTCTTCATTTTTTGTTATTAGTATGATGATGATATGAAATGAGCTCTAAATAGAGATTCATATAGTCGACTCTAACTTGATTGGAACTGAGACGTAGTTGTTGTTGTTTGTTCTATATCATTCATGACTTAGGATATGTGCTTGGTGTTACTTTATTACTATTATTATTCTTTTGGTTTTCCCTTGTATGTGTTTCTAGTTTTGTTGTGTTCTGATGGCATTTTAATGTTCAAATACTCCCTCTGTCCCGAGATAGTTGTCATGTTTCGCTTCTCGAGAGTCAGTTTGATCAATCTTTGGACCTACATTGAATTAGTTTAATTTGATATTTGAAACCTATACTTATAAGTTGCAACTTTTCTCTTATCAATATGGTGAAAAAATACATCTTATATTGGTTATAGTTCATGTAGTTTGAATCTCGGGAAGCAAAAATAACAACTATATATTTTGGGTCAGAGGGAAATGTAGAATATGATTTTGCAAAATTCCATCTTTCATTATTATTATTCAAGTTTTATCTTTTTGTTCTTTTCTCTTTCTGGTGAGCTGAAAAAGAGCTGTTGGCTTCTTTTGGTTATCTTGTTAGTTGTTTAGGCTTTTGACAGCCTTGTCCAGCAAATGCTTATGAAATAAGGAGAAGAACATATAATTGTGGTTTAAATTATTCGGAGAAAGCTAATAATTTATGCAGTGGAATGCATAAATATTTGATTAATATATCTGCGAATTGATGAGTAATTGGTGTGTCCTTGTCTTCCTTACTAGACTATAATTAGATCGAAAGTAACATGTTCTTTTGCTTCAAGTTCAGATTTTCCTTTCTTCATGATGACTACACTTACCAAAAATTGACTATTTTTATTTGGTTGGGGAATTTAAAAGCATACTTCTTATTCAGTAATGTAGAAATTGTATTACGTGTTGGCAATACACATGTTGTGTGTGAAAATGGTTCAGAAAAGGGTGCAGAGAAACATAGTGAAAGCTTAGTATAATTACTCTTGTAATTAAGAAATTTCTTTGAACATTTTGAAATGGTAGTTGCTTTGGAAATCCCTGGATAGATGATCAAAATTGAAGAAAATAAGTATAGGCCTTTTAATTTTACCTTTTAGTTTCATATGTCGACGAGTCTACAGTCTTCTCATACTACTGTGGGAATATGTCATCCTTCAACATAGTAAAAGAAAATGAAAACTGAAAAAAAGAAAGGAAAAAGTTGGTTCTCTTTGTTCGCCGAACAAGCTGTTGCTTCATAATTGTTAACAATAATAACTATGTTACAGTCCCAAACTATTGGGGTAAGGCGATATGAATCCTCTATATCTTTCGACTTCGGATGTGCCTGTTTCATTCCAATACTTTTGTTTCATAAATGTTAAGTTGATACCGACCTAGTACTGAAAAGCCATATCATATATCATACATGTTTTGTGATGACACATTACTTTTGTGTAACTTCTTTTGTATTCTAGTAACTTCTGATCCTATCCTTTTTACGAGCTTTTATATGGTGTAGAACCACTTGTTCAGATTGTTGCCTAGTCAAAAAGTGTCACGCTCTTCTAATTGATATTGGTGTTGTTTTCTTGCAGTACTAGAGTCTTTGGAGTTTCGACAGATTGCATGCAGCTTTCATTTGACTCCCGAGGAAATAGCGTCCCCACAATCCTTCTGATGATGCAAGGGCGCTTATACGTTCAAGGTGGCTTGCAGGTGTGGATTCACCAACTCTTTAATCTCCCTCATGTTGATCAATTAAATGTTTAACAGGCATCTATCACTGATATGTGTGATCTCTAGAAGTTTCGTAGGTATAACTTTTCGATGATGAAAATCAGTTATTGCCTTGCAGGCTGAAGGGATCTTCAGGATCAATGCCGAAAATGGCCAAGAAGAATTTGTCAGGGAGCAGCTAAATAGGGGAATTATTCCAGATAACATTGATGTCCATTGCTTAGCAGGTCTTATAAAGGTGATATTCTGCACCTTGCTCTCAGAATATGTTTCATTCTATGTTGCTCAGCCTCTCCAAAAATGCTACTGGTCCCGTGTTGGATCCTCCAAAAATGCACTACTTTTGGAGGATCTGAGACAGAGTTGACGATATTTTTGAAGAGTCGGGGCAAATAGATTTCATTTGACATTCTTAGGTAATTGTTGAGAGGAAATTATTTACCCGGATTGCAAGTGATCAATATCTTTCCATATCAGCTTTTGAGGCGAAATGTCTCATTTTGGAGGAAGTATACTTCCTCTAAATTGCATTTGAACTTGAATTAAAATTTCTTATCTTCTTCATTGATGAAGAAGGTACATTGTTATGTTTTGATCAAGTTCAAAGAGTTCTCTCTCCTCTCCCTATTTGGACAGCGGTAGGAGGTGGTTATGTTGACATCGATTTTTGTTTTCCTTATGCATTTTATGGTTTTAATTTTTCATTTCGTCTGTATGTGGTAATTGACGTAAAGTGATGATACTTTTATAGGCTTGGTTCAGAGAGTTACCAACGGGAATTTTGGATTCTCTCTCGCCAGAGGAAATTATGCGTTCTCAATCGGAAGAAGAGTGTGTGCGGCTCGTGAGACTTCTTCCTCCAACTGAAGCTGCTCTATTAGATTGGGCTATTAACTTGATGGCTGATGTTGCTCAACTGGAAAGTTTTAACAAAATGAATGCACGTAATATCGCTATGGTGTTTGCTCCAAATATGACACAGGTAAGTCAAAACTTTCATGCAATTTAAAAGAAACATGAAGGAATCATATCGTTGCTCCTATAGCATCTCTTTTCGTTTTCTTAGTTTCGGGTGTGGGTAAGCGTTTGGGGGGGTTACAACTTGTTAGGAAAGTCATCGTGGTTGTGATATTTCCTATATTAAGAGTGCAATTTCCATTTCATAGACAGCAACCTAAACGTGTCAATGAAACTAATACAATAGTTCAATCATTAGAATGCAGTGAGTGTTTTCTTGATTAACAAATGGTGAACTTCTTTTGCCTGCAGATGGCAGATCCGTTGACTGCTTTGATGTATGCAGTTCAAGTTATGAACTTTCTCAAAACTCTAATTCTCCGGACTTTGAAAGACCGAGAAGAAACTGTTGTAGAAGCTGGTCCTGCACCAGAATTGGAGCCATTCGATGAAAATGGACATCATAGTGCTTCACAGCCAATAGTTCAGAAGTCTAACGAGATCGAGGAGGATATCCTTATATCCAAAGGACGACCCTCAAGTGGCTCTGCTAATTCTACCCTCAGAGAGATAATAGTTGAGAATAAATCGGATGGATTACCATGTACCATAGAGAATGTTCTTCAGGAAGGTGCGTTCGTTGATTGTCTCAGTGAAATCTCAAACCTGCCAGACAGCACAAAGGATGAGCTTGGATCTGGTAACATCAATTCAACAAGTGGAAGAAGTCAACCAAAAATCCGAAGGACTAAAAGCGTGCATTCGAGTAGTTCTAGTCTGAAAGGATCAAAGAAAATGATTGAATGGCCAATAGGTCATGTAGCTGGAAATTTAGAGAAAGGCAAGGGGGTCAGAATCATCGATAGGTTGAATTCGACAACAGAAAGGGTGGAAGCATGGCGATGAACACGTCTCTCGCCTCAACGAGCCATTGTTGCTACCTCATCAAGAAGTTAAATGGTTGTGATTTATGTTTGAAAAAAAGACAATGTATTATCCAGTTATGTTTGTGCTTGGATATTGGTTACTTTCTTAGTAGTTCAAACAGGAATTCTGTCACCTTTCCCTCTAGGCAAGTTTGGCTGGGAAACTAGCAGGATGAATGTAATTTATGTGTTCTTTTTTTTGTAGAATGAATATTGTTGTGGTTTCCAATTTCAATATGATTTTCTTCATTTTGACATAAACAAGTGATCACTAGTGCTTTCTACATACACTCCTTCATCCTTAACCAACTCCGAGTTTAAATCTGAGGAATGAAGTCGCTTTTGATAAAGAGTATTGTATCGGTGAATTTGAGGAATAAAGTCGTTTTATAAAGTTTGAATTTGAGGAATGAAGTCGGTTTTGATAAAGAGTATTGTATCGGTGAATAAGTTTGAATCTGAGGAATGAAGTTGCTTTTGATAAAGAGTATTGTATCGGCGAATAAGTTTGAATCTAAGGAATGAAGTTGCTTTTAATAAAGAGTATTGTATCGGCGAATATTGAACACCAAGTGAAAAATAAAATAAAAATAATTTGCATTACACATTAGATTTTTCAATTGAGTGAGTTTAATCATTAATATAATATATAAAATTAATCCAAATTTGGTTGCTTGATTATTTTTTTGTTGTTGTTGAAAAAGTAGTATTATTTTTCGAAATCTATTTTTTCTTCTAAAAAATATCCAAACAAATATAATAATGGTAAAAAACCATACACAAACTATAACCTATTCACCTTTTCGCGAGTGCTGAGTCATACCTTAACTATCACTCTCTTTATATTAAAACATACCTCGATGTTGAGTTGTCCTACACGCAGCTATTGTCGATTACAAATATTGGATCAACTCAGCATCGAGGTGTGTTGACATACAAAGTGAGTGATAGTTTAGGTAGAGAAAGAGAATAATGGAAAGTTGAAACATAAAACTCGTGAAACAATGATAATTGAAGTATGTCTTTTACATTAACTCTTTGAATATTTTATTTTTTTAAAATCGTATCAGGTTCGAATCTCAACCAAGCAAATACTAGGTGATATTTTCAAGCCTTCCCGATGAATAAAATTATCTATTACATGTATTGGACGTAGTAGGCATTGTCGAGGTGCACCCAAGTTGACCTGAATACCAATTCCATTTTATTTTTTTAAAAAAAGCAAAAATATTTTCAATCAATACAATTCATTCCCAAAATAAAACCCGGTTCACATTCTTGAAGAAAAATCGGGTTTTCTTCTATTTCATCACTATAACTGAAAGGGTGGATTCCAAAATCCTTCAAATTTTTTGATTAATTTGACTTTGTATGCATATGGGTTTTCATTTTTGACCTCTTTTAAATTGCTAAATCAGTATATCTATAGATTTTTATTCATAAAGACTCATTTTTTAATTATTTTTTTTTGTTTTGCAGAAAATTTAAATGCTTTGTGGGTTTTCAAGAATGAGGATCCATTGTTGTATTGATGGGAAATTGTTCAGTTCTTTGCCCCCTTTAAGTCCTGTTTCACTCCCATCTCCAAAGTAAGGTTCAATTCTTTAATTTTCTCTATGTTAAGTTTTCTGCTGTAAGATGGATATAAAGAGAATTGTTTAATTGTTCTGCAAAGAATGGATTGGGTTTTTTTTCTTTTTTTTTGAGTGAAGGGTCAAAGACATGCCTAAAGTATACGGATTTTTTTGAGTTTTATACCTAAACTATCCGTATGCGTAGGTAACTGAACTATCACTACCAAATATTTATCGAAACACACCTAATTATAGTAGTTTCTTTTTCCTATGATGGTGATGTTTTTCAGGTAAGAAAGGGAACAACGGATAGTTTAGGTGTTTTGATAAAATTTGGTGATAGTTTAGCTAGGAAACTGAGACCTAATAGTTAATGTATGAAACTTGAAAAATTGTGATATTTCAGGTGTGTTTTTGATCGTTAACTCTCTATGTTACTAATTCTTTTGTTTAATGCATTATGCTTAGGGAGATACATCTTTGGTATGTGATACCCAGTGAGGTAAACGGTGAATCCCTTATGAACAAATATATGGAGATTCTATCCCCATGTGAGATTGAAAAAGTTTTGAGTTTTCGAAGAGATGTGCTGCGGAAAAGTGCTCTGCTTGCTCGTGCACTCGTCAGAACTACCATTGCTAGATGTAAGATATTATAGTTGAGTTTTTTAGGGTTGATTTGAATTTGCTTTGCTATGTTGTAGCTTAAGAGTAATTGAGTAGTTGCAAGAAGAGAGAACTGATTAGTATGACTAGTTAGAAGGTTATGTGTATTACTCTCTATACTTACTGTCTGCAGTTGTTTTAGTTATGTTCTCTTTATTAGTGATAACTACTTATGCTATTTCTTTTTCCTTGAGCCGAGGGTCTATCACCCTCATCAGACCCCACTTGTGGGATTACACTAGGTATGTTGTAGTTGTCTCTTTAGTAGCGATGTAGGCAAATAATGTAAAAACTTATCGGCACCTGTTGTTTACCCAAATCATGCTAATTTATCAGGGTTATGTCATAAATTAAGATGAAAATGTTTACTAATTAGCTATGGTTTAGTGATAAGAGTGTATGTGTACAACAACAACAACATACCAGTGTAATCCGACAAGTGTGGTATGTGTTAAGACATATGTCATGTATTCATTGGGTTGGTGTAAACACCCAGCAAAAAATGCGGTCATTTTGAAGTATTCGGATCAATATATAGATGATGGGAGAGTGCACAACGTTTTGCATTTTAGTTCATCTTGTTGCCATTAAAATATCTGGTTAAAGGATGTATCATTTGGTTGGGTTAGAGATTCAGTCTGTCTTCCACAATTGTAACTATTCAGCTTTTCTCATGGCTACGATTTATATTTTGTGATTTCTGAGTATTGACGTATAAACGCAAATGTGTTTGCTAGCTGCTAATGTTGAATTCAAAGAAATTGTAAAGTAAATGATGTCTTTCCAATTGTTTCATTTCAGTGTCAGATTTTGAAATCTATTAGGTTATAAGTTATCAACGTTCGAGTGAAATTTTCAGTTCTGTATAATAATTTGCTCTATCATTAGTTATCATAATAGAGTAAGAGAATTTAAATGTGTGATGGCTCATGAAGGCATTGGTTTTTGCTAGATCAGATAAATTCTTCAGTGACACCCAAATCCATCAAGTTTAGGAATAATGTTCATGGGAAACCAGAGGTTCGTCATTTACTGTAATTCCATTGGTTTGTTCGTGTTTTCGTTCTGGTTTGTTATAGTTGGGTACAATTAACTTTATTTGAGTATGTCAATAGGTAGATTGGCCATGCAGTTACAATTGGGAGCCTCCCGCGTTGCATTTCAACATCACACATACGTCGTCTCTGATAGCCTGTGGTGTGACAATAAATTCTCCTGTAAACATTCTTGTCCTCAAGTCAGTTTGTGTGTATATTCACGTAAGTGGTGAATCACTTCTTTTTTTCATAGATCGGTGTGGACGTAGAGGAAAAGCAAAGAACAACGAAGCACAACATATTGACTTTAGCTAGAAGATACTTCTCCAAACATGAACTTGAGGTGTTAACAGCTATTGGAGATCCCTATATCCAGCAGCAGGAGTTTATAAAGTTATGGACGTTGAAGGTAAATTTACCTTTAGGTCCTTGATAATTTTTTCAAGTTTGTGATGATATCTACATGTTTACGGTTGAATAATGCTTTATTATTGACTCAATTATAACAGTCATTTGCAATACAACAGCTTAAGAAATTAAGATTGTAGCTATCATGATTATCTTCATGATTCATGGATGTGGAACACTCATATCCATTCTTGTTTTTTTCTTTCTTCATAAACAACTCATGATTTAAGACTTGAATTTAATTTAGTAATCCATCTATGCACGCCAAACATCAACCCCAACGCTCAGTAATAGATGCCATGTGCAAGCCAAAGCAAGCACCGCCAGCCACGAGAACTCAAGGTCAAACTCATTCATCTGTATGTACATACATGTGCATTGTAAATGTTAGAGTGGGTTAGAGTCCCACATTGTTTGGGAATGTGGACTTCAGGAAATCCTCCCCTCATGAGCTAGTTCTTGAGGTTGAGTTAGGTCCATGTGTCATATCTTTACAAAGCTAGCTACATCCCTATTTGGGCTCCCGTGTCCATGCTCCAGTTGGGCCTGGGAGTGAAAGGGGGTGCTAGAGTGGGTTAGAGACACACGTTGCTCGGGGAATGGACTGATGGTTTGAGTATATGGACTTGGGCAATCCTACCTTCGCAAGCTAGATTTTGGGGTTGAAATAGGCTCAAGTGCCATATCTTTACAATAAATAAGCAAGCTTACTGGAGAAGTTATAACTGATCCATTCTTGGGCTTTATGCGTCATATACGATCCACTTTCTTGGAACATGTTGTCTTCACTGCTTTATTAATAAAAAGGTAGTTTCGCTGCTTGTATGCTATGTAAATGTGAAGGAGGAACATATATTTCCTTGTATTATCTATTATGTAAGTTCTCTGAAGAAATATATTGTTTGCAGGAGGCATATGTTAAAGCACTTGGGAAGGGTTTCTCGGGTGCACCTTTCAAGATGTTTACCATTCGTCTTGGGAGCTCTATTGGAGAACGCTTTCATCTGTCTCAGAATTCAAGTGCTGAGGTATGCCACAACAGTTACATTTTATTCAACTTTGACCTAGAACTTCAGAGGGGTCTATGTTGTATTCATCTTAGGTGCATCTTCTATGGGTTTAGCCATGATTTTATGAAAAAAAGTGGTCAGGTTAAACCATTTGAGAGATTAAATGTGTAACATCAGCAAATAGTTCTATACAAGAAATAAATGACTCTTAAGCCTTGTCCAAACAGAGCATTTTCTTGGTACTGTTTTTTCTCGAGCAAGTACTAGCTAACGTATAGAAGATATCATATTTTTATCTCAACGTTACACTGAATGTTTTTGTTGATACACATACTTTTCTTTCAGGCAAGTGAAATAGTAGTGGATCCTCTTGACAACACAGAGAACCTTACAAGTAATTGGCAGTTTATGCTCTTGGAGTTTGCTAGTTCTCATTATGTTGCCATTTGCACCGAAAGGGATGTGAAAACAAAAGGTAAGAAAAACTCTTTTTTCCCCATGAAGTTGAGAATGTCGATAAAGAAGAGTTCTAAACATGTTTTGTGATTACCACAGGTGATTTGAATAATAATCCTATGAAATTAACAGTGTGGAAGACAATTCCATTTGTCGAAGATAGTTGTGTCTCTGGAACAGACACAGTTCTTAAAGTTTGTAGCTTGAGATAATGATTGTTAATCCGCGATGATACTTAATCTGACAATTTATCATTATACATTAAAATCCTTGGATTCAGAGTAGCAACTTTTATTGGATCCATCAATTTTATGCTTGGAAAACAGATTGTAGAAGTGCAAGAATTCACATTATTTTGCATTCTTGTCTGTAAGATGGCTAGTTTTCTTCCTGATTGTAAGCATTGCTTCTGTTACATAATAAGTACTTCTTTTTCTTCATTTTTTTTTTCGTGAGACAATGAAAAACCATTTGTCAATGTGTGGAGTGTCATTCAGTAGTATGAATGCTGCGCGACAGCATTTAAGAGTTGGTGCTTACACACATATAAGGATAGAATTGAAAGTTGAGGCACTAGCATTGCAAAAAAGAGAAGAGAACATACATCATAATCAATAAACATTTTGTACAATGATGGTATAGTTCTTAATGCTTATTGTAGCCAAACATGTAACTGTTTCTTTTCGAATTCAGCTCCACTATATCAAAATGGTTTTAGGGATCTAGAAGTCAACCAAATTTCTGCCCCTCCTTGAAAGGTCTCAACATGCTTGCCCCTAAACTTTGTGCTCAAGGTAGGAGATGCCTCCATCAAACATCCAAATACATCTGTTCTCAAAAGTGGTCCCTTGTTTGCCCTTATTTTCTTGTGATGACAATTGACAATTCATATCTCATGGTCACTCAACTTTTCAACTTCTGGTGAATGCATGCTCTTTCTTTCATGGACCACATAGGTCAACTCGGAAGAGGTTCAACCATCGATATATTATGATCCCTTGCATGGGTGTAGGTTGTGTTCAGTTAGGTCCCGAGGACTTGATGAAAACAGAGTTGCACAATGTTGCCACAGGCTTCAAGATTCGGAGAGCATACATGACTGTTTTCGATCTTTATAATGAGCTTCACTGCAAAGTTCTTGTTATCAATTGTCCAGTCTCACCAGTCACCAATAATCATTGCAAGAACATGTCCCGTTTCTAAAATGGTGGAAACGAGAGGCATCTCTGACCACGATTAACCGATCAACAATTTTGCTGACTCGCTTTACAAACGAGTGACAGTCATTGCATATTCTTAAGTTCTTTATAACAAGAATGTCAGTACCTATTTCAGTGTTCAGGAGAGCAAATGCAATTGCCAAACGTTCACTATGAACGCCAATAATATTAGGAGGTTCGTGATTTATTACCTCTTGACCATTTCTGTTTGCTCCTCCATACTCACTTTCAGTATCCTCCAATCTGTTCAACAATTTGTATATCTCTTTTGTTTGAGGATGACTTCTATCGCCAGCCACAAAAAGGTAAGTTTTCCCTTTACACTCAAAATAGCTATAACCTGGATCCTTTTTGAGCTTTCGTTCTCTCATCATCAATCTAACTCTTAATATACCTTCTGAATTATTTGCCTCTGTGTAGATATTTGAAAGTAGCACGTAATAGCCTACGTTTGTTGGCTCAAGCTCAACAACCTTGTTAAAAGCTAATTCTGCGAGTTCAACATTTTTGTGGATCTTGCAAGCACCCAAAAGGGCACCCCATACGGCACCATCAGGCTCATCTTCCATCAATTCAATAAGTTTCCGAGCTTCCTCAAGTCGACCAGCACGACCTAATAGATCCACAACACAAGAGTAGTGCTC
>JAJOOR010030346.1:0-12986 GCA_036250505.1 Solanum acaule | reverse complement strand
TATGGGCAAAGTTATGGGTTGATCCCTTTGTTTATGGAATTGTACTTAGACTATGTTTATGATATTGAATTACATTGTTGATTCATATTGCTACCTATGTCAATTGATTATGAATTGTTGAGGATTGATCCATGGTGATCATGGCTTGGAGAATTGGTAAGTTGACCTTACTTCTAGTCTATAGTATGAGAATTGATGTGGTGTGGTTTGATCCACTTATGGTGGAGGTGTTCACTGTAACGACCCGAGAGCACCCCTAGCCGTTACCGGCGTATTCGACCTCTCGGAGCTCTTATACAAGCCCTTAGCATTTGTCATAGCATTTATCATAGAAAATAGCGCAAAATATAAAACTTTTTCATAATATTACACAAAACATAAAAGTCACCTCATTTTGCCAATTTTCGTGTACTATAGTATATGGATCTTTTGGTGATCCGTATTTCCAACGTCATTTTTGCCAAAATTTTTCATGGACGCCCATCAAGACCTGTGCTATGGAGCTGGTTGGTCCAGATGGGAAAACCGGCCCATTTACATGGTCAAATGAGCCCCGGAACGTGTAAACCCCCTATTTTGCTGATTTTCGTGGGCTATAGTCCATGAATCTTTTGGTCATTCAGATTTCCGACGTCATTTTTGCTGAAATTTTTCATGGACGTCCATCAAGAACTTATATATGGAGTCGGTTGGTCCCGACGGGTAAACTGGTCCATTTTCAAGGTCAAACGTTCCCTAAAGCAGGTAAACCCCCTGTTTTGTCGATTTTCATGTGCTATAGTCCATTGATCTTTTGGTGATTAGGATTTCTGATGTCATATTTGCCAAAAAAAATTGTGGACGTCCGTCAAGACCACAGCTATGGAGCTGGTTTGTCCCGATGGGAAAACCGGCCCATTTTGAAGGTCAAAAGACCCCTGGAGCACGTAAACCTCCAGTTTTATCGATTTTCGTGTGCTATTGTGAACTGGATTTCCGCCATCATTTTTGCCAAAATATTTCGTGGATGTCTGTCAAAACCTTAGATATGGAGCCAGTTGGTCAAGATGGTCAAACCGGCCCATTTTCATGGTCAAATGAACCCCGGAGCTGGTAAACCCCCAGTTTTGCTGATTTTCATGTGTTATAGTTCATGGATCTTTTGATGATCCAGATATCCGACGTCATTTTAGCCTAATTTTTTCATGGACATTCATCAAGATATTAGCTATGGAATCGGTTGGTCATGATGGGCTATCCGGCCCATTCTCAAGGTCAAACTATCCCCGGAGCAGGTAAACCCCCCGTTTTGCCAATTTTCGTGTGCTATAGTCCATGGATCTTTTGGTGATCCAGATTTCGGATGTAATTGTTGCCAAAATTTTTTGTGGACATCCGTCAAGACCTTAGGTATGGAGCCGATTGGTCCCGACTTGAAAACCGGTTCATTTTTAGGTCAAACAATCCCCAGAGCGAGTAAACCCCTCGTTTTGCTGATTTTCTTGTGCTATAGTACATGGATCTTTGGTGGTCCAGATTTCCGACATCCTTTTTGCTGAAATTTTTCATGGACGTTAGTCATGACCTTAGCTTTGGAGCCGGTTGGTCCCGATGGGTAAACCGGCCCATTTTCAAGGTCAAAAGATCCCCGGAGCAGGTAAACCCCCCGTTTTGCCAATTTTTGTGTGCTAGTCGATGGATCCTTGGGTCATCCAGATTTTCAAAGTCATTTTTGCCGAAATATTTTGTGGAACACTGTCAAGATCTTAGTTATGGAGTCGGTTGGTCTCGACAGGCAAACCGGCCTATTGTAAAGGTCAAATGTGCCCCAGTGTGGGTAAACCCCCCGTTTTGCCAATTTTTGTGTGCTATAGTCTATGGGTCTTTTGGTGATCCAGATTTTCGATGTCATTTTTGCTGAAATTTTTGTGGACATCTATCAAGACCTTAGCTAGGGAGTCTATTGGTCCTGACGGGCAAATCGGTCAATTTTCAAGGTCAAGCGAGCCTAGAGCATGTAAACCCCCCGTTATGTTGATTTTCTTGTGCTATAGTCCTTAGATCTTTTGGTGATCTGGATTTCCGACGTCATTTTTGCTGAAATATTTTGTGGACGTCAATCAAGACCTTTGCCATGGAGCCGGTTGGTCCCATCGGGTAAACCGGCCCAATTTCATGGTCAAACAAACCCCGTAGCGGGTGAATCCCCCGTTTTACCAAACTTAGTGTGCTATAGTCCATGGATCTTTTTGGTGATCCAAATTTCCGATGTCATTTTTTCCAAAATTTTTCGTGGACGTCCGTCAAGACCTTAGCTATGTAGCTGATTGGTCCCGATGGGGAAACCATCTCATTTTCAATGTCAAACGATCCCGGGAGCGGGTAAACACATCGTTTTGCCGATTTTCATAAGTTATAGTCCATGGATCTTTTGGTGATCTAGATTTTCAACGTCATTTTTGCCGAAATTTTTTGTAGACGTCAGTCAAGACTTTAGCTATGGAGTTGGTTGGTCCCAACGAGAAAACCAACCCAGTTTCAAGGTGAAACGAACCCCGGAGCATGTAAACCCCCCATTTTGCCGATTTTCGTGTGCTAAAGTCTATGGATCTTTTGGGTGATCCGAATTTCCATTGTCATTTTTGCCAAAATATTTCGTGGACATCCGTCAAGACCTTAGCTATTGAGCCGGTTTGTCCCAATGTGGAAACCAGCCCATTTTCAAGATCGAACGATCCCCGGAGCGGGTAAACACCCCATTTTGCTGATTTTCGTGTGCTAAAGTCCATGGATCATTTGGTGATCAGGATTTCGGAAGTCATTTTTGCCCAAAATTTTTGTGGACGTCTGTCAAGACCTTAGCTATGGGGATGGTTGGTCTTGACGGGAAAATCGGCCCTTTTTGAAGGTCAAAAGACCCCCGGAGCACGTAAACCCCTTGTTTTACCGATTTTCGTGTGCTATTGTGACATGGATTTCAGCCATCATTTTTGCCGAAATATTTCGTGGACGTCCATCAAGACCTTAGCTATGGAGCCGGTTGGTTAAGAGGGGCAAACCGGCCCATTTTCATGGTCAAATGAACCCCGGAGCTGGTAAACGGGGGTTTTGCTGATTTTCGTGTGCTATAGTCCATGGATCTTTTGGTAATCTGGATTTCCGACGTCATTTTTGCCAAAAAATTTTGTGGACGTCCGTCAAGACCTTAGCTATGGATCCGATTGGTCCCGATGGGTAAACCGGCCATTTTCTATGTGAAATGAACCCCGAATAGGGTAAACCCTCCAGTTTTGCCAATTTTCGTGTGCAGTCCATGGATCTTTTGGTGATCCGGATGTCCAACGTTGTTTTTGCCAAAAAAATTTGTGGACGTCAGTCAAGACCTTAAGCTTTAAAACCGCATGGTCCCGACGGGAAAACCGACCCATTTTCAAGGTCAAACAACCCCCGTAGCGGGTAAACCCCCCCTATTTTGATGATTTTCGTGTGCTATATTCCATGGATCTTTTGGTCATCCGAATTTTCGATGTCATTTTTGCCAAACTTTTTCATGGACGTCCGTCAAGACCTCAGGTTTGGACCCGGTGGATCTCGACGGGTAAACCAACCCATTTTCAAGGTCAAACTACCCTCGGAGTGGGTAAACCCCCCGTTTTGCCGAATTTCATTTTCTATGGTCCATGGATTGTTTGGTGATTTCCGACTTAATTTTTGCCAAAAATTTCCGTGGAGGTCCATCAAGACCTTAGTTATTAAGCCGGTTGGTCCCGACGGGTAAAACAATCCATTTTCAAGGTCAAACGAGCCCCGGAGCAAGTAAACCTCCCATTTTGCCAATTTTCGTGTGCTATAGTCCATAGATCTTTTGGTGATCCGGATTTTCAACTTAATTTTTGCCAAAATATTTTGTAGAAGTATGTCAAAGCCTTAATTATGGAGCGGATTGGTCCCGACGGGTAAACTAACCCATTTTCATGGTCAAACAAGCCTCGAAGCGGGTAAAACCCCTCGTTTTACCCATTTTCATGGGCTTTAGTCTTTGGATCTTTTAGTGATCCGAATTTTCGATGTCATTTTTGCTGAAAGTTTTTGTGGACGTCCGTCAAGACCTTAGCTATAGAGTCGGTTGGTCTAGATGGGCAAAGTGGCCCATTTTCATGTTCAACTGATCCCTGGAGCGGGTAAACCCCTTATTTTGTCGATTTTCGTGTTCAATAGTCCATTGATCTTTTGGTTATCCGAATTTCTGACGTCATTTTTGCCAAAAAATTTTGTGGACGTCCGTCAACACCTTAGCTATGGAGCCGGTTGGTCCCGATAGGAAAACCGTCCCATTTTCAAGGTGAAACGATCCCCAGAGCGTGTAAACCCCCCATTTTGCCGATTTTCATGTGTTGTAGTCCATGGATCTTTTGTTGATCAGGAATTTCGACGTCATTTTTGCTTAAATTTTTCATGGACGACGTCCATCAAAACCTTAGCTATGGATCCGATTGGTCCAGATGGGTAAACTAGCCCATTTTCAATGTCAAACAATCCCCAAAGCGGGTAAATTCCCCGTTTTGCCGATTTTCGTGTGCTATTGTCCGTGGATCGTTTGGTGATCCAAATTTCAGACTTTATTTTTATCGATATTTTTCATTGACGTCCGTCAAGACCTTAGCTATGGAGCAAGTTGGTCCCGACAGGCAAACCATCCCATTTTCAAGGTTAAATGATCCCCGGAGAGGGTAAGCCCACGTTTTGCCGATTTTCATGTGCTATAGTCCATGGATCATTTGGTGATCCAGATTTCCGACGTCATTTTTGCCTAAATTTTTCGTGGACTTCCGTCATGACCATAGTTATGGAGGCAGTTGGTCTAGACGAGTAAACCGGACCATTTTCATAATCAAATGAGCCCCGGAGCGGGTAAACCCCCCGTTTTGGCGATTTTCATATGCTATATTCCGTGGATCTTTTGGTGATCCGGATTTTCGATGTAAGTTTTGCCAAATATTTTCATGGACATCCGTCAAGACCTTAGTTATGGAGCCGGTTGGTCCCGATGGGCAAATCAGCCCATTTTGAAAGTCAAAGGAGCCTCGAAGCGGGTAAACACCTTGTGTCTGCCAATTTTCGTATGCTATAGTCCTTGGATCTTTTGGTGATCTGAATTTCTGATGTCATTTTTGCAAAATATTTTTGTGGACGTTTGTCAAGGCCTTAGTTATGGATCTGATTGGGCCTGACGGGAAAACCGACCCATTTTCAAGGTCAAATGAGCCACGGAGCGGGTAAACCCCCCCGTTTTGCCATTTTCGTGTGCTATAGTCCATGGTTCTTTTGGTTATCCAGATTTCCGACGTCATTTTTGCCAAAAATTTTCATGGACGTCCATCAAGACCTTAGCTATGGAGCCAATTGGTCCTGATGGGAAAATTGGCCCATTTTGAAGGTCAAATGAGCTATGGAGCGGGTAAACCCCCCGTTTTGCCGATTTTCGTATGCTATAATCCTGGATCTTTTGGTGATTCGGATTTTCATCATCATTTTTTCTGAAATTTTTCATGGACATCCGTCAAGACCTTAGCTATGGAGATGGTTGGTCCCGACGGGAACACCGGCCCATTTTCCAGGTCAGACGATCCCCGATGCGGGTAAGCCCCATATTTTGCTGATTTTTGTGTGCTATAGTCCATGGATCTTTTGCTGATCCAGATTTCCGATGTCAAGTTTGCCGAAATATTTCATGGACGTCCCTCAAGAACATAGCTATGGAGCCGGTTGGTCCCGACGGGCAAACCGGGCCATTTCTAAGGTCAAATAAGCCCCGGAGTGGGTTGTAACGCCCCTCAAAATGAAGTAGGATAAAGTAGAGCATCGCATAGGTTTTATGCATTAATAACTTATTAAAATAATGAAGAATAGCCTTTTTAGTCATTTCTAAAGAGTTTGGAAGTCAAACGTCAAGGGCCGACCAAGACGTTCGAAAAAATAGTCTTTTACGTGTTGGTGTGTTCTAGTATGTTGTTAAAGTTTTTATGTGTTGTTTGGAGTCTAAAATCAGTAGAGGTGACCCTAGTGTATTAATAAATGTTTTTAGGGTCAAAACGTTCGGGTACGACTCCCTGGGACCACCCTAAGGGTCCCCGAGGAGGACCCCCACCCTTGGCCAAACAAGCTGCCAAGGCAGCTTGATGTTGTTAATGGAGGGAGTGGCTCCGCGTCGCGGAACTTCTTTACCAATGGCCAAAAAGTGGCTCCGCGTCGCGGAGACATTGCAGACTCTACTATCTCGAAATTTAATTTCTAGAAACTTGTGGGAACACTTACACATCGCGGACTTGTTTCTCGACGAAACCTGCGAAAATAAAACTCAAGTTTGACTTGTTTAAATGGTCCAACTAAGTGAAGGGTAGTTTGGGTACTTTGGAGAATTATTATAAACGGTTATTCTTCCTATTTTAGGGTATTTTATGTTGGTTAAAACCCCAAAACCTAGAATTAGACCTCATTATCCAAATTGAACCTTCCCTCTCAAATAAATTCTCTCTCTAGAACTCCACAAAAGACATTGATGAAACTTCAAGCTAGGGGATGGGTTCCTACTGATTTCTCCTTCAAATTCCTAGGATATTAATCACAAAGGTATGGGGATTTTATCTTTGATTCTCCTTTCAATCAAAGAGCCAAATTAAAGTGATTTCAATGTTTTTCAAAAACACTAAAAACCCCAACTTCAATTCTAAGATTGGGTTCTTGCATGAAAGTATTTCAAATGATGATTTATGTTAATATTGATGGTCTTAAGATCAAAAACTCCATGAACCCTTGCATATCGTGAAATCCAAATTTTGGGTCTAAAGTGGGTCTATTGATTATGAGCTAATAATGTGTAGATTGTTTTGGGCTATTGATTCATGTATTGTTCTATATTGAATTGTGAGGAATTGATGGTCAATTGTGCTATATTGGATGTTGGCCTTGAATGGGCAATTGTGACCTAAGGGTTATGATGATGATGAAGTTGTGAATATATTATTGAATCTAGTATTCTATATATATATATATATATATATATATATATATATATGTAGTAGATGTTAGAATTGTGAGGTTTGATCCCTTTGAAAGTGGGGAGGTGTTTACTTTATAAGCATGTTGTGATCATGCCCTTATAGGCAAAGTTGGATGATTGTTGTTTTGAGTAATGTTGATTATGTGAAGGTAATGTGATATGATGTGAATTTGTGTATGGTCTAAGAGTATGAATGGTGACCTTGTGTAGAGATTTTATGTGTTATGCTTGGTTGTTGTCTTCTTTGAATGACTTATAATGAAGGTGGGGTTAGGATTAGACTATGTTCACCTACTCTCACACCTAGTGAAGAATGAATGAAAGAATGTGAGAATGAATTAAAAGAATGGGATTTAATGCTAATGAATGAATGTTGAGTCTATTGTAAGGATAGTCTCATAATGTACTCCAATGGGGTTCCTAGATGAAAGGTTTTCTCATCTTTGAATCCAAGAGCTTCCTTAATGAATGAATGAGGGTTAGGATGGGTATTCCTTCGTGAGTTGAGATGAGAATACTTAGTAGCAATCCTTAACCCTAAATGAATGAATGTTGGGTCTATTGTATGGATAGTCTCATAATGTACTCCTTTAATGAATGGGGTTCCTAGATGAAAGGTTTTCTCATCTTTGAATCCAAGAGCTTCCTTAAATGAATGAATGTTGGGCTAGGATGGGTACTCCTTCGTGAGTTGAGATGAGAGTACTTAATAGCAATCCTTATCCCTAAATGAATGAATGAAATGAATGTCCGAACTCCGTGGGGGAGTAATGTCTAGCACCGAGAGGATATGAAGATGGGTGGATACTCATTCATTAGTTGATATGTGAGTATTTAGTAGCAACCCTTAAGATGGGTGCCCCGTCGTTAGTTGAGATGTGGGTACTTAGAAGCAATCATTCTATCCCTTAAGTATGTGCCCACATAGGACTAGCTAGTGGTCTCTACCACGTAAAGGCTAAAAGAATGACCCTACCTTAGGCAAGTGGGGATCCCTCATCCAGTAAGGGTATTACCGGATTCCATGTCAAGCTCCACGGTCTATGTCAGTTAAGGCTCTCCCCCACATTAATGAATGAATGTACTAGGGTCTCTTAAGGGTGTACTACTTAGGATAGGTGGTGGAATGGTACATCATCTAAACATTGTACAAGTAGACATTTAAGGGAGATCTTGGTGTGTCTTAGTAATGATAATGAATGAATGAGTCTTGTTAGGCTAATTAATGAAATTGTTGGTGTTTGAGCATGCTAATGTGAAAGTGAGTCATAATGAATTGAATGTAACTGCTTATGTTGAATTGAATGTATGTGAAGATCTTATGTCATTAGTGAATAAAGTTGTTTAAATGCATTAAGTTGAATGAACGATTTATGTTTAGAGACCCATAGTGGCTGACCCAATAGATTGGGGAGTGTTTAAGACGGCCTTTCTTGATAGGTTTTTCCCTTAGAGTTGAGGGAGCAAAAGTTGGTTGAGTTCATGAACCTACGTCAAGGGAATATGAGTGTGAAGGAATACTCTCTCAAGTTTACCCAACTCTCTAAGTATGCTCCTACCTTGGTAGCAAATTCTAGAGCTAGAATGAATAAGTTTGTGATGGGGGTTTCCAGTTCGGTTGTGTCGCACGGCCAAGCTCCATCATGATATGGATATCTCTAGGCTTATGGTTTATGCTAAACAAATTGAGGAGACGAAACTTAGGAAGATGAATAGAGATATGAAGAGGGCTAGGCCGGATGAACGAAACCAATATAGGTCTAAGAAGAGGTTCTATAACCAAGATTCTTCAATGGTCAACAATGATAGGGTGTCTAACCCTAAACCTCAAAGAGGGAATGGAGGTGGTTCTACTTTTGAGAGGCCTAGGTGTGCTATTTGTGGAAAGCAATATTTGGGCAAGCGTCTTGCCGGTACGGATGGATGCTTTAGATGTGGGAGTAAGAGTCATAAGATGAGAGATTGCTCTACACTTAAGGCAAAAGGGAAAGAGACCAATCAAGTTTCTCATGATGGCCCGAATCCAAATGCTCCTAAGAGGAACCGTTTCTATATGCTTCAAGCTAACAAGGATAAAGGAACAAATGAAGGTAAGTCAATTTTTCTTTGTTGTTTGATGATAACCTTAGATGGGTTTACCCCAAGTTGGGGATGATGAGTTGAGTAGTAAGGTTGTTGAATGCATAATTCAATTCAAGGATCAGTTAAGAGTCAAGTCAAGAGAAGTTCTTAGAGTCTTTTCAAGAAGTTTTTTGCAAATGCTTTTAACTTTGTTTTAAGACTTAAAGTTCATGTTGAGTAAAGAGTAAATAGTAAAGATTGAAGTTCATTTCTTCAAAAGTATATGGGGACTATGTATTTCCAAAGGGTTTAAAATGTTTTCACATTTAAATAAGAAAAGGAAACCTTGATTTCCAAAGAGCCTTTGAGCTTGTTTTTCAGTAAAGAGCATTTGAGCTAGTTTTTCAGTAAAAAAGCATTTGAGCTAGTTTTTCAGTTAAAGAGTAATGTTTTCACAATTAAGCAAGAGAGGAAACTGAAATTTCCAAGATATCCTTTGAGCTAAGTTTTGAGCAATTATCTCAAATCACAAAAAGAAGTATGTTTTTTTGAAACATAAGAGAAAGTATCATATTTTGGGAGTAGTATTGAGCACTGATATGGGGGAGAGTTCAGACAACTCACAACCCCCATAAACCATGTAGCCACTATGGGTAGAAAAGAGTCATACTTTTTAGATGATTCCTTAGTGCTTTTTCGCATAGACTAGTGGATCCACTTAGTAGTTCAGGTTCAATACTCATGGCAAGGTATAGGACGGCCTTGGAAGCGTGAGACAAAATGTTGTATCATCACGATAGCTCTTAAGTAATGGTTGTCAGCTAGAGAAACTCCCACAGTAGTATGTTGTATTTTTTTTATACATCAGAGATATTTATATTTTCATATACAAACAGAGTTCATATTGTATCTTTGCATACATACAAGTTATTATTGTATTTATAAATACATTGAGTTGAAAACCATCTTTTAAAGCTTTTTTTTATATTGCATTTATTTACACTGCTTTATAGTGAAATCAGTTCAGTTCAGTAAAGTTGAGTTGAGACCAGGTTTGTTTCTTCAGATTCCTTTCAAGCCTATGTTATGTTTAGTATTCCAACTTGCATACTCGTACATTCAATGTAATCAGCCAGTTGGCTTGTATCTTATAATGATGTAGACACAGGTAACCAGGATCAACATCCAGTGCATCGTTGACCCAGTTATGTATTATGAGTCAGTTGGTGAGCCTCCTTGCTTTCCGGATGGCTCCTTTGTTATCATTTGCTTTTAGTATTTTATTTTTTAGCATGATCGGGGGTCTTGTTCTGACATCCATCTGAGTTGTTTTAGAGGCTTCATAAACGATCAAATGTTAGTTCTTGAGTTTTCTATTTCCTATTTTAATGGTTGAGACTTGAGTTGCCACTATTGACCAGTGAATGTTATCTTGATACATTCTAAGTTTTATTGAGCAGTTCAGTTTACTTTTAAAAGTATTTTTCTCCATGAGTTGTCTTCCGCTGAGTAAGTAAGCCAGGGTAAGGTTTTCTTGGGGCAAGCAACAGCTCTCGAGTGCCAGCCACGTACGGGGTGTTAGGCTCGGGGCGTGACAAACTTGGTATCAAAGCACAGAGTTCAAGAGTCCTAGGGCGTCTATGAAGCCATGTTTGTAGAGTCCTAGTTATCGGTGTAAAGCGCACCACATCTATAATTAGGAGGTTGCGACACTTAGGAAATCTTCTCACTTCTTTCATACTCGTTTCGTGCGTTAGAGTTTGATCTCTAAAAAGTTTCCTTCTAATTCATGCTTGCGCGTGTTTTCAAATAATCATGCCTCCACGAAGGGCTGTGAGAGGTCATCCTGCTAGGCGTAATGTTGAGGAGCAAGGGGTACCTGACTTCATGTATTAGGACACTACTTCACTTCAAGTGCCAAAGATCGCGTGTAGTGATATAACCCAACCAAGGGTTGGGATCGTTCCCACGGGGAGTGGTTTCGAGAATTAATAGAAAAATAGAAGCAAGTTCTAATCAATTGTAGCTATATATATTAACGTTAAGGAAGAAGATTCTTTGAGACCCACTTCCAATTTATTGGAATTGAAAATCTTCAAATCTTCAAGCTCAAGCACAATGTCTCCAAAAACGTTAAGAACTAAAACTGAAATATTCTCAGCCTCCAAAATAAAATATATGTCTAAAGTCTGATACTAAATTAAAAATTTAAACAAGTATTTATAGTGTTCAAAAATTTATGCTGCGAAAGACCATTCAGTGCAGTTAGTCGGGATCGCCGACACACTCGAGGATCTGCCTTTTGGTCTGGTTCATCTCCTTTCTACACTTGCCTTCAGCATTCTCATGTTTTGAGGCATTTGACGATAGAGTGATGCTTCACGGAACTGCTCGTCGATGAGATGACTGCTCCTTTCATTGCAGACTTGACCTTCTCCTTCAGGGCTCTGCACACGGGAACATTCGGTGGGATTTAGGACCTTTCGGTGACTCGCCTAATGGATTAGGCGATGCTCAGGAAGTCTTTTTTCCGTTCTTTCAGCTGCTTTGTTCCTTTTTTGCTTGATAGCATCTATGATTTGTCTCTTAATCCAAATACCTGAAACTTAAGGGTTTACATCAGTTATTGAGATAAAATGTGTATTTGAGGAAACTAATTCTATTAAATGTTCCCTTAAATGAGTCCAAATTGTGGTCTCATCAACACCCCCAACTAAAACTTTTGCTTGTCCTCAAGTAAAACTCAAGTTTAGCAGTTAAAAAGGATGTCTCAAACAGTGCTACACAAGACTCAATCATAAATGTACACAACAAGGCTCAACTTACTCATGCAAGGATCAATTGTATACTCTAAGACTCAAGTTGTGACAATCAAAGATTCTCAAGCTCACTATACTTGCTTCAAATGCAAGTTCGAGCTCAACAAAGGTATACAAATGCCCTCACACAAAGAGTTATTCCATATTCACACACAATGGTTTAATCATTTAAAATTCCGGAATCAAATGCAACGCTCACTCTCACAAAGAAGAACACAATGCATGCTTTCACCCATAGGTTTGCCCGTATTTTCCAATCAACAATTTTTTCAGCTCACTCAAGATCAGAAAGGTCTTTTCAAGGCTTGTAATGGGGATGAGTGCAAAGGTATGGTCATTTGGGCTCAGTGACTTTTATCCTCGTGAAATGTGGTTCTTTCAATACTCCCTTTCTTCTTCTTTCATCATTTTCTTTAGTGCTCATAAGTCATCCCATTATTCACTTCCATGGATTGTTCGGAACTTCCTTTCTTTTTACATTTCTTATAACTTTATTTCACAATTTTTTCTCCTCTTTTTTTTTATTTTCTGTTTTTTTTTTTTTTTTTGTATGGAGGGGTTCCATTTCTGTCAACACTATGGGTTAAAAGGGACTTTTATTGCACTTCTTGACTTGCCTTCTCTTATCACCACACCCCCAACTTAGGATTTTGGCTTAAGTTGGCTATTCGATCAATCATAATGCAAGAGGATTATAGGTAGCGGATTAAGAAAGGTCATGTTTTCATCAAGTTTCTTTCAAAGAAAGGTACTCAAGGGGTGTTTAACAAAGGTTCACACACTCACAAGGTAAGTCACAAAAGAGGTATATGTCAAATTGTGATAACAGCAGGGTTAAGGAGATCACAATTAGAGAATTGAATATTATAATGCGGAAGCACAAAAGAAAAGAAACAAAAAAAAACTAACTAAAGATATGGGAAATTCGAAGGAAAGATCCAAGAATTTCTAAGGATTAGATGTTCTAAGGCCTTGAAAAGATCCAAGTAACAACGTATAGATTTATGGAAGAAATCTAACGCCTTTACTTGAGAAAACGAATCAAAACAATAGATTCGGATCTTGAC